>QNGE01008119.1:0-18761 GCA_008508345.1 Paragonimus westermani
TATAAGGCCTAGCTGAACCGATTGTGGTGACATGAACAGCACGGTAAGGTGTGGTAAGGAGTGGGTGGTTGTTTGTGTCGGTCGGATGATTAGGAGATCTCGGCTCACCCTGAATAAGCGTTTATATGCTTGGTTAATATGGTTTGTAAATTGCCACTTTTGAACTCGTAGTGAAGTCATAATCTAAACGAACTGATAATCGTTTGTTAGTCAGACTACAGTTGAAATACAGGACATAGATTGATTAGATGGATACAGTATCATTACCAACCGATCATGTGAAAGGTGAATGAAATGGATCATTTTGAGCCATTCAGCTCAGTGAGATTGAAGCTTGCAACAATAACTTCAGAGCATCGTAAATGTAACATGCTTATCATAGTAACTGCAGTTTAATGCAACCCGCCATTTAAAATGGCGACTAAGCACGTTTCTGCGGTTTTAATATCGCACCAGCGTTTGAGTTGTCTATCAACAGAACTACCATTGCGTTTACTGTATCAGAGAGTAAGTAAACTTAAATACGAAAGCCTAACGTGTCGTTATTGTCAGTGGCCATTATAATCCTGCCGAAGACACCACCGGGCAATGTCACTCATCGAGCCACAATGGAAGCAAATCGCAAATTTCGACGCGTTAACACAAGAATGTAATTACTGACTGCGTCTTACTCACCCACCAACATAAATCAGCATTAATTACGAAGTCTGACGAGACTAGATCCTAAAAAAAGAGCATACTTGAGTGTTACTCAGGTCACGTGAATGTAGACGAATGTCACTTGAGTAAATCGATACAAGTTGGTCCGACATAGAGTTTACAGCTACTTACTAACTAGTAGTAGCATGGATCTAAACGCAAAACAGACAACGGAAGACCGTCGTTCAGTTGCAAATCAACAGCAATAAGCTAGTGATCGTAAATCAACCACACAATTTGGGCATTGGGGTAAACAAGGAGGCAGACATCACTGTTGAAATTAGCAATGCATTCCATTTTATGGTAAAACTATGTTGGTGTGCCGCAACAAGGGCTTGGACCGGCATAAAAAATTCCAATTAAGCTACCTCCGGCGTGCAATCAGTAAATTCCACAATGGGATCTTTCTGTTCTCCCACTTCACAAGCCAAAACGAATAGGCTGAACACCCCACATCTTGATGCTCAGTAGATAACAACCATATTTTCTGCAAATCAGCTGCTCAGATTCCACGGGAAAATTGTTAGTTTTCGATCAACCGTTTGGCGATTTATGATTCTGTTTTTTTCATGAGCACAACTATTTTATTACCAATCATTTGGTGAAAAAATTGTCCTGACAGCACAGTCTGTGGTATTTCTACTTTGCCCATTCGCACTCATCGACGCACGTTGGTCTCCTTCAGCCCGGCACCACCGTTCAAGCACTGGAATGTTTACATGATCGTTTGTCAATCGTGGTGGCCGGAACACCGGGGCGGTGAGGCCGAGCGACTTGACTTAAAGTGTGCGTACACCCCCGTGTCAACTAGTCTCGCCGTAGTTACAGCAGTGTGTTGAGGCCGTGCGTCAACCCGAAGTAATTAGGATGCTTGTTCTTGGACGGGTGGGTTGGTTTGGAATCCGGATTTTTTGTCCGGGTCCACACTTGTAGTTCAATCGACTGGCGATTTGTGCGATCTAATATTGTCCTGGCTGTGCACTACAATAGCCGACTCGCTTAGTCCGCAACCTAGAGCCGATAGCGTTCTCTTTTGCTGCACTTTGTTGCAGTGTATTCTTTCCAAAGGTCATTCTAGTTTTAGCTAACTTAAGTTTAAACGAGTCACATCACGGGTTGCGTTTAACCGGTTTTCATATGCTACCGGTGATCATTCGCGTTCACATTCCGAATAACAGCTGGCCAGAATGGAAGCAACTGATTTGCAGAAAATATGGTTGTTATCTACTGGGGTGGCCTGCCTACTCGTTTTGGCTTGTAATGTGGGAGAACAGAAAGATCCTATTGCGGAGTTTATAGATCACAGACCGGAGGCAGCTTAACTGTCTTATGTGCCGCTGATTCTGTGTGATGCACTCACGAATGCATTTATTTGGAGAGTAGAAAACCGGTGGACAGTCGTGATGAAGACCTTGAACATTGCAACGGGTGCGGAAAAATAAATCAGTTGAGGATGTTCAGAAAAGGTGGAAGAGAAACGAGAATTCGTGAATAGAGATGGCGAAGTATGGGAGAACGTGATCGCTATGGTGACCAGTTCTATAGGACTTAGCATTAGGAGTTTGCAGTTATGGAATGGATGTTTTGAATTCGGTGGGGAACGTTAGATTTGTTAGAAATATGAAAGTAAGTTGTAAATTGTCAGCAATAGAGTTGGTGGATTTTACGAAGAGGAGTTAGGGAAAGAGGAATTTTATGAATAATAAACGATTTGGACTGATGATCGGTCCGGTGTCAGATGTACACTTCATTCAGCCTCTCATAAATAGATTCGAGCAGAAACGTTTATGCGGAAGTAATAGAACACACGTCTAGCATATGGGCTCAGGTAGGCACTAAGCCATTAGACTGTAAATATGCGGCCAGGTTGGAATCAACTGACCCACGGCGACAAACGTCCACATTCATTCTCGTCAGCAGTGTACCACGGTCCGTGTACTCCGCCTTCCTAGTAGGTAGGGAGCAATACTTGGAAAGGGTTACACTTATGAAAGATTGGTTTCAGTAAAATGGTTTAGGAAAGCTAGATAATTCAGAGGAGCAAAGGATGAAGGGTGTTATTGAAGAATAAAAGGGCAAGCGGATAGCAAAATCAAAACCCTTCGTACGGTCTGACTAACATATGACAAACGCACTTCAGCATGCAAAAAGATTGCAACTGAATAAATGCATCTATAAGACGCTAACTTATTAGAAGTCTCGTGGTTCGCCTTCAGTTTGCACCTCCAAACATCACCAGAACACGCTGCTATCAAGAAGTTTGGTATAGTGTTCAATCACAATATGATCACAAATACCATCTACTCAAATGAAGTAAACTGCACTGTTGCTGAAATTCAGACTGATATTCACGAAGGAAGTCAAATAGGTCCAAATGAATCCTGAAAAAAGGCACGATTGTATGTGTGTTTGAAAACGTACATATGACTGCTTTGAACGGTCTGCGTGATGACTGATGTTCGCAGGCGAATAATTCAATTGTATTTGGGGTAAAACTCAAACCAAGTCATGTTAAGCAGCTGCCGCCTAACATTTTATTCATTGTATGGGTACATCCTGATGAACTTATCAAACATGTGTGACCTTCAGATTTACTGAATAACAGCCCTACTCAACCTTGCAATGCACCACTATGTCCAGTGGGTGAACACGCCGGACAGTTAAGATGTTTGTTTTACTGGCGCAACTGTACTGCATTGCTTCCCTGAGGACAGTGTAGAATAAGAAATCACCGAGAGCTTGCAGTTCACCTTACAACCCCGACTTTTTGTTTGAGTAGATTGTACAAAATAAGTGTTATAATCGTATGTATAGAATAAAAAACTAACTTGAAGACGCATGAACAACTCTGGGAGCTAGTAGAAGTTCTTACCAGCGCCCAGTGAATGGAAATTTTCCTGTCCAATGAAGCTACTGTGTCTAAGCATGTTTCTGGAAGAGTTGTGAAAGACTTGATTGGTCAAAAGGCAAACACTGACAAAAGAAAGATACATACAGAAAGAAAGAGTAATCTAAACGAACTACATCGAAAGTGTTTACGGGTGCTTAAATAGCAAATTAATTAGGTTAAGTTTGGCTTCACTCTCATCTGCATCGTTTGACCATGAATTAGTAAGAGAAGGCGAATGACCGGCAAATCGAATAGCCCTGTTCACCAAAACATCGTGAACCACCTCCGACATTAACCTGGAAACATGCAGTCTATTTAGGTTAGAGGAGAGAGCGTATTGAGTGAAGCTATTGAGAACGGTGATTCACTTTTCCCATATACACCTAACAAACCCGTTATCTGATGCACTTCATACTTTCAAATAGATGCCAACGATCTGAGACAAATGAGTTACTAGCATGGCTGTTGCAATAATATACTCATACTGCTATACAGGTTTCGGGAGTGCAAACTCACACCTTCAGCAGAACCGTCCTTCTCATGCGTCTCATATCTGTTACCGTTTGCTTCGAGGTGAACACATCGGACACCTAAGTTGGAGGTTGTTTCATTGTGACGACTATGTTACACTTAATAATGTGTACAGTGCTCAACGTTTTTTGCTGTACCCCAAGAGATGATGCATACAATACAACATCTGACCGACCAAAGACTACGATTTCGTCGCGATAATTGATGTGTCTGTCTTATGGTCTGCCGAAAGGGGACAGTGAGCAGATCGAATAATTCCGTTGATTCTGAGTGACTAGACAGGCCTTTACACCTGCTAACCTGTTGGCTAAATTCATTGATGACAGTGACCGTGAATCCACCAGCATGGCTAACGTGATAGCAAATCCAATTTCTAATGGGCAGAAACAGCGATTAGCTAACTACAGATAACTTGGACTTTCCAAATTCTAGAGGTTCACGATACTGTCAACCCAGAAGGTTGCGCCTCCCGATCGAGCTGACTTTTGCACACAATTCGAGCGTCTCATCAAGGTAACTTTGTTCGCTCACAATCTCTCATTTGTTACCACTGGGTCCAACTCTCTGTGGGCACAATCACAGATTGAACTAGATGAGGTTATTTCAAGAAAAGTGAGAACCTCCTGCATGAATATACTAGGGCTGTTGGCTCGTTTTATGCTTCAGCCTCCAAACATCAGCAACCGAAGAGGTGATAGGGTGAGTAAGGTACTTCGAGTGAATACCATTTCTGACTATTTGAGGCAAACTCATTCTACACTATAACACGAGAGTGGTTTACGTCAATTTTGTGCGGGCTTCTTCCAGTTAGGCGAGAGCAATAAATCTGGAGAAATCGATCGGAACTTTCGGATCAATAAACCTTTGTCTAAATAGCAAACTGGATCGGCTAACCAACATGCAGCACCTATTCGCATGGCGTGCAACAGTTTGTTTGTATCGACGTGCTTTTAACAGTCGTTATACTTTCGTAATCATATAGTCAACAAGACTGCATGAAGTGCACACGGCGTGCGTGACTGACGTTCATCAGACGCGCCACGTGGGAACCAGGCACCACGAGAAACCCATACGACAAGCTGTCGTCGACCAGCTATCAATGTGGACTTAGACAAATTGGCCTACCCTTTGTTTTCCGCAACGTCCTTATCCCAAACTCATTTAAACACTCACGTCACGTGAACCAACCGAGCTGGCAAGGCCTCCCTTGTTACTATTGTGCCGAATGTCTGCGCTTTGAAGCCCCGTGCCACTCCGCTGCAAACTAATTGAGAAACACATGCACATGCATACAAATTTTACATCAAACACAAGCGGACTGAGATGAACGCGTTCTACGAAAGTGACCGTAAAAATTGTGGTCGAAACCAGGAAAATAGTTGGTTGGCTAATACCGATACAGGCTTTGTGGAGTGAAAACAGATCGAATCTGCTGATGTGATAACACTGATCACTGTTACTACCAGTAATGCTAACGTTGTTTTTACTATGAAAAAAGTTAAACTTTCAAAATACTTAACTGTGTTGAAACGCTTGAATGCCCCGCTGAACACGCATCATTGTTGTAGATGATAGATCAGATACCGTGGACTGACCCCCGAGAGATTCAGGGAACAGCAAAATGTAGCTGGCTTTCTTTTCGAAATGTTTAGAGGAAGTTGTTATTAGTGCTAACCGAATCAACCCAAGCAGCACGGCGATTTCAACTGCCAGCTTCAGCCGTTAGTTATGCATGCAGACAGGACAGTTTGTGTACTCATGCCACAGTTTTAGTACTTGTAGTTCATTACACATGAGGCTAAAGACCGATGACGGATTTTGCCAGACTGAGAAAAAATTGGTTACATGTTCTGACCAGCACCATTATCACGCTATAAACAAACTTTCGCTACTTAACCTAATCATTGTAAACGAAAGTTTCGTGCCACTGGAGGGATTAGCTCAGTAAAGCCGGAATTCTCCTCCAAGACTGTAACTAAAGGGTGACCTTCTTTGGCAGGTACACTGTAATCAGACTTTCCTGGCAAGTAGGTTGATAAATAACACGAAATCCTGACTAGACGGAGGTTTCCTTCCACCCGCAGGTTCTTGTGTAGGAACCACGAGTTCGTTCTGTTGTATTAAGGCAAACTACATGTGTCCTTGTTAGGCAAGCTTCATTTGGCTAAATAGGAACACAGAGCCTCACGGACAGTTGCTCACCAATTAGGGCATAGATTCCGGGCAAACGCTGACATTTCCACTGTTTTGTGAACTGAAATTCATAAACAAATTTCTAATGTTTTCTACAAGCGGTCTGCTGGACTGTCGCGGGCATGACAGAATTTTTGTTCACGATGCGCTGTGCGACAATGTGTTTTTGGGGACTGCATAACGCCGCATGTGATTATCCAACACCCAGTTAAGCACCGACATTAAGAACAAGAATATTGGTGTAGAAAGCAATTAGAATGAAGTGGTCAACAGTCAATGCATTGCTTAGCAAGTTTAATGATTTTTGAGGTTTTAACTTACTCGTGATTGGAGTTAACAGGTAGTGCTTATCTGCTATGGACGATCTGAGTATTACTCACACAAGAATATGGATCTATGTTTAGATAGGATACTTCGGTCTTGCCTACTTTGACGTCAGTGATGTGATTGTGAAAACGGTTGGTTCAACAGAACATGGACTGGAGTTCAAATCCCGGTGGTTGTGAATACTAGCGAGCTCTAGCGAGATTGAGACCAGAGTCTAATGGTTAATTTTGAACGAGCCTAACTCAAAAGTCAAAGGGAATTTCAAAACTGTGACCAAGTTTGACCGGTATTCACTGCACACATGTCGGTGGCCGGGTCAATAAAAACTCTCTGTCCACCCACCCTATTCGATGACTACGAGGCGCTCGCTTTTCAGGAAGCTGTCAGTTAGGTGGAACAATTGTGATAACGAGTACAGTATGCATCATCACAACATGCTTTCAAATGCGCCCGATGATGCAATTGTCACGATTATCGCAGATGAATGGGGTAACGGTGCAGTTTGGGGATGGTGGGTCGTTCGTTTTGGGACCTTTTCGTGACTCCTCATGTGATCTTTATTGTCACAATATCCAATCGAACTGATAAGCTGCAGGTGGTCAACTCACCTTGTCAGCTATTGAGCAAGACAAGGTTGACTCTGTCACATCGGTTAATGCTACACCTGGGGGACAGTGGTGACCCTTCGGAAGAGCGGTAAGGGGGAACAATGTCCAGCGAGTGACTAACCTAAGCGCAGCACAAGTAATGTGAGTGAAAGACAGGTCATTTTTGTGTTGTTTCCCTCAAATTCTTGTCCAGGAATATGTGGGCAAGGGAATCGGGAACTTTAATAGTCCATTATAAATGGCTTGAAATGTGCTCTTCGATGAATCATTAGTTGAATAGGTCAAGCTGGTCACTATATCAAGTAGGCGTGTCCCACATCATCATACTAATCCGTTTGGAATAATGAAGTGTTTTATCAATTACACTATAGTGATGGGAAGAAACAACAGCCTTAGCTTTCAGTTATGAAGCTATACTGTTAGTACTCACTGTGGAGAAACGAGCACACAGTTAAGTTAAACCAGTTATGCCCCACCCCAAATGAATAAAGAACACGTAAGTAAGTTTGTGGAAGACACACTGCGGATGTATTTCGATCGATCTTTGCAGAATACATCTTATGTAATATTGCGTGCGCATTCTGTGCGGTTAACTTAACCCCCACCCGGCAATCAGCGGTCGCCTTTATTGATCCCTGTTAAGAAGTTACCAGACCATGCAGATCAACTAACGAAAACTGGACAAGTGCTGGACCAACCTGTTATTTGTAAGGTTACTCGTACGCATGCAACAAATCACGTAATATTCCATACTGTGTGACTGGACCATTTAGTAGAACTGTCCAATCCAACCGGACGAACCAGCGTGAGGATTCATCAAAAGCACACCATCCACATGAATAGGACTGGTGGAGCACATGTGGACGTATGTATGAAGTGGTTTGAACATGGATCAGCAATGGATTAGACAATGACATGAGGTAATCATCAAACATCCCTAGCGATTCAAATACCTTCGTTGTTGCTGACGGTTCAAATACTGCCGGCTGTATGATGGAAGCTGTTAGTTTAACAATCCACATGATATGCATGTAAACAACTTTTTCTATTGGTAGTGGGCACTGACAACCTTATCATTCAATGTCTGTTTGCTTCAACATCTCTTTTGATGTAGATTAGGGACATACTTCTCCAAACAGTTAACAACGCACATTTGGAATCATTAACGCATATTCCGTATTCCGTTTGACTTGCTGTGCAGATAATTTTGTACCAATCATTTTCGACCCGGTTATGCTTGGAACAGCGCACTGACCAGTGAAAATATCGGGTTTCACACAATAATCTGAATCGGTTTGCTAGATCAAAGTTTGGTTCTAGGAACAGTATCATCATGCAATATCGAAAAGCTTATGCTGACAGGCTACACCAAGTCAGCTTTCCTAATGGTGGCCTACACATATGCATATTCTCAGTATCCATACAAAATTGGGTGCGTGAAACATGTCACAGCTTTGTGCTCTTGCGAATCGTTGCACTCTAGTGATACACCAAACAGAATCAATCACTTGCATACAGTAATAGCCCTGACATCAGTGACACATGACTTGTTCTCGCCTGACCGCTTTTTAAACCTTCTCATAATCATTCCCACAGTCAAATCGACATTTCATTCTGGTCCCCTACTCACGAATAGAGTGGTTTGATGTTAAAAACCATCAGACGTATGTTCGCTTGTCTTATGCGCATGAGGTCGCCAGTCGTGGGTGAGCAGTTGCATAATATGACTAGACCGAAGCTCTGGGTTATTTAATAACCCATGCAATCTGCCTAAGGGTATCAAAAGTTGCTGAGCTAGCTCGGATTGCGCCCGATTTCCACTAATAGTAACCTTTCTTTTCTCCTGGAGGTTATTTTAGATCAGTCAATTACACGAGGTCATTTTAAGCTACCTAATTTCTCGAGGCGGGTTGTCCACATAACTCACAGTTTGCCAGTCAAAATTCAGTATTGCTTGTTTCAACTCTGACACTTTCTCTCATGACACGGAATATTAGCTTGCTCAAAGAAAAAACTAAGAACATAAGTTAGTTACAGACACATTCAAGGACCATTGTGTAGACTTGGCATAGAACGTCCATGTGTTTTGGGCTGCCTCAGTGATCGATCAACTTCAACTGTTAACCATGTCTCCTGTTTTGTCTGTTAATTACGATAGAATTAGTTGGTTTTCCGTTGACTTTGAAAATTATTTTTGAAAACATAACCAGACAATACTGTCTCTATTGTCCCCATTGCAAACGAAAGATATATATTAACCAACTTGTATTTTTCAATAATTCATCCTCTGACTGTGTACCAGTGTAGACAGTGTAGGCTGTCATTCCGAACGTTTGACTACTGGAACGGTAACGACTTTCTCTATTCCTAACTTCCATGATCTTTTTAACTTGTTCGGTAAGTAGTACAGTTTTCAATACTTGAACAAATTCAACGTGTCTGTGATTCTGGCTGGGTTTTGATAAACAGTTTTGCAGCAAAAAACGTACTCATGAGTGACCTGGCCAGTTGGGTGAAATCCACGTTATGTTGTCCTTAAACATATCACTTCATAGAGTTTTCGTTTAACTTGGAGAGGCCGTATTATCTTCGGAACATGCGGATTCTGTGCTATTCACATCGCTCTTGGTTTAGAGAAACAAACCAACGCAGTGCTCACTTGCATAGTGTTCGTGCCCAAGGATTTCACACTATAAATTTTGGAAAAATGTCACGAAGAGCTCTGATGAAATCGGCGCTCAACTGTGTACTTTCTTCTCACCATGTTAGGTTTACGCCAACCGTGGCAAACGATACACAGACCGTAGCGTCTATCCAAGTAGCATTAGTTGATAGACTGATGGTCTAATCTGCGAGGCATACCTGTAAACATGTCGACAGGTAGCCTTAAACAGATATGTGATTTGCCATGGTTAACCCGTATTCATCTCGTTGCAACTAGCCAAAGTCCAATAGTCGTGAAAGTAAAACCCCATCCCTCTTTCCCGCTTGAAAAAGGAATCGAACTTTAGCCTCGACACCCGAGACGTACATAATCATCTCACCAAATACGTACTTTGACCTCCTTGTGCGCGGCTTATATCCGCACGTGATTCCAATGTCACCTGAATGTGCACTGATTCTATCGCTCCAAGCCTGGGCTGAGACGGTCACCTGTATTGTCTCACAGTAGAGCGAGGGCTGAAGGTCAACTACTTGGTCCGCCAAAAGGACTTGATTTTCACTCACTGCGAGCATGTCACAAGTTAGCTGTACAAACCTCTGTGCGATTAGTTGATTTTTGTTCGAAATACACATAACTGATTCAGAGCGTTGTGGTTTCGGCCTGCATGCATTGTGTGAACCATCGAACACGACCTAGACGCTGACCTTGATGAGCGACAATTCAGAACCGAACCGTCGTTCTCAAGCTGAATCGGGGTTAAGCCACCGTCGGCGGATGATTACAAGACGGGACTAGGAATGTTACAGAGCCTCATCCTCACCACTGGTAGAATTGGTGGTTCACTGTCGTTCTAGTAATCCGGTTGTGAGATTGAATCCTAGCCAGTTTTCGGTGAACTGATTAACATTATCACGAGCAATTAAGATCACTGGAGGTTAACCGGAGAAACAAACCTTTCATCCCGGAACAAAAAGGTTGTCGGCAGATTGCGAGCATTCACTTGCCTATTCATCCACAAAGTTGTTGGGTGTTTTCGAGCTGTTTAAACGTACTGGAACTAATGTTGATTGCCAACTCAAATACAGTTTGGCGTATGACTGAGACAGAAGTGTGGAGCTGTCTAAGTCAGCTCAACTTATAATCTGGTTTGCAGTAGCAATGTAAGCCATACATGTCTTTCCAAAGAAACATTCTGTTACCCTATGTTCTTGATCACAAAACATTTTCCAGCGAACGAAGTAGGTTGCTTTTCTATATGGACCAGATCAATTATTGCATGTGCTCACCGCAATCGATTTCATATACACCCCCAATCAGTAAGTTCATCACGTAGTTCACTCAGTTCTCGATACTTTTTCTATATTGATAGTCACAGATACGGAAAGTGAAACGCTCTGAATATCCGTCTGTAATTTTAATGATGCAAATAACGGTGTAGCCAGGATTGATTTGCCGTTTTTTTCTTGGATATGGTACTGTTAGCCGAACATCGTTGACTTGGTGAAGCATCAACAATCTGCGTTTGCCAGCTAACATTTCGAAACGGATCATAGTTAATCTGTTACTTTTGTTCTCATTTAAATGAGACCCAACTGTGAAAATACATAGCTTTGGCTGGATTCGAACCAGTGAGAGAAACAGTATTTAATGTTTTCACTGCGTTTTGTTCAACGAGCACATCTTGATAGAACGTGTAAACGGTGTACTCAACGGATGTCCACAAACTAACTCAAAATCGAGTCGTAGTTTTCATTCGAAAATTTATCTCTTTGTCACTAAGATACATCACAATGTGTTCTGTTCATTGCTTGGGATTAGTTGACTAACTGGTTTCATTGAATGCTCTCTCATTCTTCACACAAGCGCATCTCGTTTGCTCCGCCCTCAGTTAATGTAGTATCTGCATTTAGCAAAGTTAGACACGCCATTTATGCGGATCGATGAAAATCATGATAACCTCCTTAGGTGATGTTTATAAAGTCTGTGCGCGTCTACATTCTTTCGCACTGGTTGACTGTCTGTTTTGTGGATAGTTCTAGCGGTCAGCAACCTTTGTGTCAACAACTAGCGACAATCCAAGCTACGTTTTATGTCACATTTCGTTTAACACGTGATGAATTTTGAAAACAGTGTTTTTCTGTCTATTCTCATCTCTCTCAATTGAACTCATCCCGTTGCGTATCAACTGCAAACTACGTGACGCTGAAAAATATACGTTCATCTACCCCCAACCTTGTTCATTTGGTTACATAGATGAAGCATAGTCTGCATTAGCCGGGGAGTTTTGACAAGTTAAAAAACTCGTTTAAATAAGTATCGTATTTTATCAACAGGATACACACTGTCATACAGTTCGCCATGGTTGCATAAATGATATCACGTGAATCTAATTTTTGAGGTAATTTGACCTGAGTGTGAAGATAAAATTTCTCCTTAATCTGTTACCAAACTGCCTTGTACGTTGTTCTCGGTTGTTCATAGACCGCCAACTTTTTTATCCTGTCCGTAACTCTGGTGTGCACAGTAAATATGTGATATTCTATGATAGGTGGTAATGTTATTCACAATTTTTGCCGTTTTACGGAATCTATTTATGTTGAATACGTTAAAGTTGATCTAGTATGAACCATGCACGGTTTTTGAAGTTCCATCCTGTAGCACATGTTTTCATGAATTCCAATGGTATTATGTCGTTACAATGAGTCCGTAGGTTATCACTGGATATCAACCCGATTGTGTGTCGTTGGGACTGAACTGGCTAAAACTTGGACTGTACAAAAGCCAGTATTCTGTCGGAGACCAGACCAACACAAACTGGATTACGGACTGACAACACCGTGTAGAGAGACAGTGTTCTGAGAGATACAGTCGTTTCTGTCATCAGTATCAGTCTGCGAACACGTGGCATAAACAACGCAAAGTTCATGAACAATATAACAGAGTTCGGAACAAGACTCAAAGGTGTGGTATCTGTGTGTTCACGAAAACCTTATCAATTTCAAGGCCTTTTTGAGGACACAAAGTTACGAAGATATTTATTTAGGAACAATAAATGCAGTACCATGAAAATCTCTTAAATGTAGCTAGGCCCTATGGCCGATCTTCGACAAATATTAACCAGAGGAGTTTGCAAAAATGTGCATTGATTCGCGTGCTCGACTGAATAGCACTAGTTGCCAACTATTCCGATACACAATAGATTATTCTTGTTGGACAGGTCCTGTCGATTTTGTCCAAGTATGGTTTCCACAGAAGCCAGTAAAACTGTAAATTGTTTAAAAGATAGACAATTTAAGAATACCTCCTCTCAGCAACATCAATGGCTGTTTACTCACGACAGTAAACATAACCATCTCAACAAAGTTTTAGGTCTGTTCAACCGTTGCCACTTACCTGTGAGGTGTTCAGTGCAGCAAACTGTCTGTTTTCGGGGGCGTTTAAGGGATACACTATTCTTTGCCTTCCTTTCTTGCTGTTGACGATTAGGTCGGAGGAATCGTCTATTCACACCTACGTTATATCCCCGATGGCAGATGTTTCAAAATCAGTGGAAACGTCTTCATCTAGGCCAGTTTGAGGGTGAGTGGCAATTTAGGTTTGTGAAAATTGAATACTGTCCCATCTATGTTGTAACGCGATAACCAGGATGCTGAGTGTTCCCCGCTAACCTACTTATGGGCATACCATCCGGAAAGACAAACGACTACCTTCCTGTAGGCCAGTTGCAAATGACAAATGGAGTTTGCAGTAATTCGGCGTATCCGTTACTTAGCGAACGTGCTGGTCATCAATAACCATAGTGTTGGGGATGTTAAATGCCCCCAGAAACTGTCCAGTTAACCGGTAGTGAACATTGATTACTTTTGTAAATTCGAATTCCTCTTTTTTGCGCCACTATTGCAACATCATTTTTACTTCTCGCGCCGATTTGCATACTGGACGCTAATTTGCCTGTTATTGATCTAGGACGCTTTTCACTGAACACTGAACATTGAATACTGAACATTGAATATTGAACATTATTCACCGGATCGCTTGACGAGCTATAACTACGCAAAAGCTGCGTTCGTAATTTGTCTTCGGACTGAGACACTAAAAGCTCTCTTTCTGGAGACCAGTGTTTTTCTTTCATAGTCGGCTTGAGTATCGGATCATCGGGGTTATAACAGCGCGTACAGTATCATTACGTCGTATGGATCGTTCCAGCTCACTTGTGTTAAATCGGTCTCTCCGTGATATGACAGATTCGTAAGGATCGTTACAGCAAGAGTGCATTCGTTCGGTCGTTCCGCGTTATAACACATAGTTAGAACATCGACGTTGACGACAATCACTAAACTGCCCTACGATTTATGCTTAACAAAGTGCGTGGTGCACTGTTCATTCTTAAGGATTGAAGAGGAACGCATGAACAAAGCAACCTACCTTTAATTAGTGAGGAAGTGCCAGTGTTCAGTTACAACTGTACATTATCTGTTCTCTTTTGTTCCCGTAAGCTAGTACGGTTTCCATCGAGGGTTCATCTGACAATTCGGCTAAAATCTCCGAGATGTTGGACGGTGGCCAACTTTTGGCTATGTATTATAAATGTGGAACTCGTTCACAGACAGGCAATCACCAGAATCAGAAATTTTGTAAGCTCATATCACACTGTATATTGTTTTCTGCACGAAAACCGATAATGCTCATTCGATTTATGCGATCCCGTGTCATCAGCAAGCACACAGAACATACCTCCTCAGCAGGCTTCTCAAAATCAGACTAAAACAATAACCATCAATATATGTGTATTTACCTCAATGTACAAAACGACATCGAAACCTGAACAAGTTTCACTTCAGTCGTCTCTATTGGGTTAGGTCCATTACAGACACCACTGCTGCAAAACAATGTCATTAGTTTGGGTACTGGCACTCTTGCATTAAGTTAGTCTCAACGATTAGGTTAATTTCTGTCGATTCAACACAGTGCTCTGTCGTTCACTTACCTCAAACTTGGAGACGTAGCCGGGGATAGTTAGTATTTGCGAAGAAAAGAATCAGCTATGCACTCACCAGATTTTATGCTGACTGTACAAAATTCTCACATGAATCTGTAGGGTTTGCCTCGGGAAATATTAGTTTCGTTCAATTCCATGTGCTTCTCTGTCCATCCCAATTGTGAAAGCTGGGTTTCGGGCACATTGTCCGTCTTCCGGTTTAAGTCTTTTTAGTTCAGTGCGCGTCATCCAACAGGTGCCATAGGAAATTGGGGTTAAATAAAAGACTTCACCACACAACCGCAAATGTTGCAGACAGCAACAAGTTGCAAGATAAATCATGATATTGCCTAATGCGAAATCATTAAGATTTTCTGATGTGGATGCTGTTCATAATTATTCAGCTGATACTTTCCACACGTTGTCAGTTTCAGTCTGCTATGAACGATGTGAACTCGCTGACGCAGTTCATTGGCAGAACACGCGCACATTTCCGAACGTTCCTTCGTTTCTCGTAGTCGTTTGAGCATACTGTTATAAACTAACTGGGTTGAGAAACCGACCGTCCGTTTCAAGTGCCACTTGTATGTGTGAACACACACGTGCACACATTCGCTAACGTGGTTCGAATCGATCTTAAGCCATCTCTATTCAGTTGTACGTTTCATGGGTGCGTATGTATACGTGTGTGTCTGTTGTCGGGTAAATGTTGACCAGTCAGTCGGGTTGTTCCTATTTATGCATAACTCATCGATTGATAAATAACTTCGAAGTCACCACAGTCTGCTTGCCTTTCCAAAGACCGGACATTTTGGGGGAATTGAGTGAGATGTTAAACCATTCGTTCAGCTGACGTCCTGAAGTGTCATAGTGACCTTCATGTAAGCTATGTGAAGCGCGATGGAGAAATCTTCCAGTCTTCATATTTGTCCTTTCTTGACAAAACGAGAAAAACTGGCTAAACCGGGCATATTCAGATTAGGGTCTGAAAAAAATTTCCTTGCGTCAGTAAAGTGAGTACAAGGACTACTGTTCAACTGATCACCAGTTACCTGAGCTTAACGGAACTTGCCGTTCAGGTTATCAAATTATGTGACCAGAATTGTTCGTCTAATCATGATATTAACCTGATGCAATCTAACGGATTAGTTCATTTGAAGCAAAGCAGTATTTGATGTCGTGTACCCAGTCAACTTCCTCATTTCCTCATATATTACTGGTACTTACGGAAACTAGGGAACTAAGGATATACCTCATCCATGGCTAACAAGAAATTAGGATAAATTAGATTGCTCTGACAGTGATCTGACCAGGTAATGCTTTCAAGCACAATAACCGGATGACCCTCCCCCCGATGTTAATTCAATAGATGAAACATTAATGAGGCAGCTAGCTGGTCATACGTAGATCCTTTAGTGCCCGTTTCATGGAACGGACGATAATGCTGCCATCACAGCCTGAGATCAACTTCGTGGTTTGTCCATTTTTTCGAGCTGTTGTTCAGGTTCACATGGGGAGTACTCTGGGTTCAACGAAGTTTGATCGACTGCCTCTAATTCGAGTGACAGTTCACAACTATCTATACCATCTTATGAACAGTCACTTAAAGTATTAAAGCTAAACGATGCAAATTCGGATACAGTTGGTTTCCGATTTACACTACAGACAATTTTCTTCACGATAGTTCGGATCGACTCTAAAAAGCACGACGACGTTTGGTGGTAGGGACTTATGGCTAGTAGTCAACCTCATTCCTCAGAGTGTTAAACAAGTCCTCGAGTGTACCTTCGGGGAGGTTGTTGTCCGAGAGATTATGTGAACAAAACTGAATGTTGCTTACCGATCACATTGGAATTTCACTGTCCACAAATACTGGCTTTCAGCTTACCTGCTACACATCCATTCCGGATGAATCGATCCCAATTGTCGGTGGTTAACAAGATCGATAACAGAACCCCAGTCTTAGCACAGTAAACGCTCCTAATGGCCTTGGGTGACCCAATTTGTTGTTTGGATCATCACAAAACTAGCGTAAACAACACAAACTGTGTTAATGCACCAACACCTGAGTTCGATCGTTGTGGTTACCATGACGATGGATTGGGAAATAAATTCTACTCAATATCTCGTTAGCCTTACAAGCCTAGAACATGACACGATGACTTTTCATGGTGTAATCACGAGAATCTCTTTTAAACACGTACATACTTTGAGCTGTGTACAACAAAATGGCCTTATCTGAAGTCATGATAAGTTAACGCATTCGGTGCTTATCGGAGGTTTTCTTCTCCTAATATCACGGATAAGTATGTTCACCTGCTGACGATGTACAGGTTGGTCTCCATGAGAAGTGAACCAAATTTGTTTACTTAAGTCAATTTGGGAAATCGATCTATCCATGTTACCTATGGGATTTAACACATGTTCACTATCAAGCAACAAGAACTGTGGTCATTTGCTGAAGCAACAGGCAAACTTATAACCAAATCAGTGCGAACACTTATCAAAGGTTCGATTTAATAAAAAACAGACCACTTGTTAATCTTATGAAACACAATTATGTTGATGTCTTTTTTACACAACTATTATCAATAACTACTCGATCGGAAACAAGGAGAAGATTCGTTCCAGCTGAGATTGTAGACAAAGCGATATCAGGGAATTCGATACGCCATTGGGTTTTCTAGTACAGTGGCCCAGCTTTGAGATGTTCGTTAGAACTATGTGTCTGGTAGGAACCTGATGAAATGAACAAGGTTTGTGAGAGAGTGTGTATGTTTTGGGGAACATGGGGAAACGAACGTCATATATCTGTTCACCTTTTGCCAATGGGATTAGTAATCGCCATAGGAAGAAGCTCTTGTGCAAGCAATCAAAATGGCAGGGGGCTTATCGATATCAAGATGATAGGTAGGTGTATAATCAACGGCCGCTCCAACCACAGTCCCCGTCATGCGATGTCGTCATTTGTACAGTGTGTGGGATGCAGCAGAACGGTTGTGCCGCTGAGATTTGAAACCGACAACACTGGGGCAATACTGGTTTTGTATGTACAAATGGGGTCTGTTTCAATGGAGAAAAATGAAAATCATTTGTTGGGTACGTTAGCATGATAAAAGTAGCTTGTTAAAATGTTTCGCAAATAAAACAATCTGTCGCAAGCTGGATCAATACAACAAGGGTTTAAGTGTAGTAATGTCAACTACCCAGCTACATGTGGATGTTTTACTTCCGAAAGAAACGGATTTAGTTTAGTTTACTGTACGCATATCCAGATATTTCGTGCTAAATAAAGAACAAATTTTCGGTGATTAAACGTTTAGAACCCAAGTGACTGACTTGACGAACAGTCGAAGACCAGAAACATCAGCCACGGCTACTAACTCCACCATTAATCTCAACAGTCGAAGTGAAACAACTCTCTCAACCCTATCGTATCGTTGTTGAAAACGGCTAGCTGGTGTCAGGTGTATCCATACTGTACCTTTCCCATAATCCATGTGACCAAAATTGTTCGTGGAAACTTAGGATTGAAGAGATATCCATTTGGATCCGATGTTTTGACAGCTCAAGCTATTCATGTGTTGGTCTGTCACGTAATTATTTGAGAACACTTGCTGAATTGTGGTGATAGTCAAGAGTACGAGACACTACGTCTTCAGAGACATCCCGTTCTTTGCTGGAAGTACGAGAAACTAGACGAAAGAAATGTAAAACTCTGGCAATACTGTTCGCGGTTTCTGGGTAGCGGACATACACCTGTACACTCAAATAAGTTTTGCGTCGGTTTTTCGT
Source organism: Paragonimus westermani (assembly GCA_008508345.1). Taxonomy (NCBI): domain Eukaryota; kingdom Metazoa; phylum Platyhelminthes; class Trematoda; order Plagiorchiida; family Troglotrematidae; genus Paragonimus; species Paragonimus westermani. The sequence goes on from QNGE01008119.1 coordinate 18,687, forward strand.
ACACAGATTTTTTCTAACTGAAAAAGTTAAGGTAGCCTACAGGTTGCCTTCTACCAACTGCCTCAGTATACTGTT
>QNGE01008120.1:0-18758 GCA_008508345.1 Paragonimus westermani
AACAGTATACTGAGGCAGTTGGTAGAAGGCAACCTGTAGGCTACCTTAACTTTTTCAGTTAGAAAAAATCTGTGTACGAAAAACCGACGCAAAACTTATTTGAGTGTACAGGTGTATGTCCGCTACCCAGAAACCGCGAACAGTATTGCCAGAGTTTTACATTTCTTTCGTCTAGTTTCTCGTACTTCCAGCAAAGAACGGGATGTCTCTGAAGACGTAGTGTCTCGTACTCTTGACTATCACCACAATTCAGCAAGTGTTCTCAAATAATTACGTGACAGACCAACACATGAATAGCTTGAGCTGTCAAAACATCGGATCCAAATGGATATCTCTTCAATCCTAAGTTTCCACGAACAATTTTGGTCACATGGATTATGGGAAAGGTACAGTATGGATACACCTGACACCAGCTAGCCGTTTTCAACAACGATACGATAGGGTTGAGAGAGTTGTTTCACTTCGACTGTTGAGATTAATGGTGGAGTTAGTAGCCGTGGCTGATGTTTCTGGTCTTCGACTGTTCGTCAAGTCAGTCACTTGGGTTCTAAACGTTTAATCACCGAAAATTTGTTCTTTATTTAGCACGAAATATCTGGATATGCGTACAGTAAACTAAACTAAATCCGTTTCTTTCGGAAGTAAAACATCCACATGTAGCTGGGTAGTTGACATTACTACACTTAAACCCTTGTTGTATTGATCCAGCTTGCGACAGATTGTTTTATTTGCGAAACATTTTAACAAGCTACTTTTATCATGCTAACGTACCCAACAAATGATTTTCATTTTTCTCCATTGAAACAGACCCCATTTGTACATACAAAACCAGTATTGCCCCAGTGTTGTCGGTTTCAAATCTCAGCGGCACAACCGTTCTGCTGCATCCCACACACTGTACAAATGACGACATCGCATGACGGGGACTGTGGTTGGAGCGGCCGTTGATTATACACCTACCTATCATCTTGATATCGATAAGCCCCCTGCCATTTTGATTGCTTGCACAAGAGCTTCTTCCTATGGCGATTACTAATCCCATTGGCAAAAGGTGAACAGATATATGACGTTCGTTTCCCCATGTTCCCCAAAACATACACACTCTCTCACAAACCTTGTTCATTTCATCAGGTTCCTACCAGACACATAGTTCTAACGAACATCTCAAAGCTGGGCCACTGTACTAGAAAACCCAATGGCGTATCGAATTCCCTGATATCGCTTTGTCTACAATCTCAGCTGGAACGAATCTTCTCCTTGTTTCCGATCGAGTAGTTATTGATAATAGTTGTGTAAAAAAGACATCAACATAATTGTGTTTCATAAGATTAACAAGTGGTCTGTTTTTTATTAAATCGAACCTTTGATAAGTGTTCGCACTGATTTGGTTATAAGTTTGCCTGTTGCTTCAGCAAATGACCACAGTTCTTGTTGCTTGATAGTGAACATGTGTTAAATCCCATAGGTAACATGGATAGATCGATTTCCCAAATTGACTTAAGTAAACAAATTTGGTTCACTTCTCATGGAGACCAACCTGTACATCGTCAGCAGGTGAACATACTTATCCGTGATATTAGGAGAAGAAAACCTCCGATAAGCACCGAATGCGTTAACTTATCATGACTTCAGATAAGGCCATTTTGTTGTACACAGCTCAAAGTATGTACGTGTTTAAAAGAGATTCTCGTGATTACACCATGAAAAGTCATCGTGTCATGTTCTAGGCTTGTAAGGCTAACGAGATATTGAGTAGAATTTATTTCCCAATCCATCGTCATGGTAACCACAACGATCGAACTCAGGTGTTGGTGCATTAACACAGTTTGTGTTGTTTACGCTAGTTTTGTGATGATCCAAACAACAAATTGGGTCACCCAAGGCCATTAGGAGCGTTTACTGTGCTAAGACTGGGGTTCTGTTATCGATCTTGTTAACCACCGACAATTGGGATCGATTCATCCGGAATGGATGTGTAGCAGGTAAGCTGAAAGCCAGTATTTGTGGACAGTGAAATTCCAATGTGATCGGTAAGCAACATTCAGTTTTGTTCACATAATCTCTCGGACAACAACCTCCCCGAAGGTACACTCGAGGACTTGTTTAACACTCTGAGGAATGAGGTTGACTACTAGCCATAAGTCCCTACCACCAAACGTCGTCGTGCTTTTTAGAGTCGATCCGAACTATCGTGAAGAAAATTGTCTGTAGTGTAAATCGGAAACCAACTGTATCCGAATTTGCATCGTTTAGCTTTAATACTTTAAGTGACTGTTCATAAGATGGTATAGATAGTTGTGAACTGTCACTCGAATTAGAGGCAGTCGATCAAACTTCGTTGAACCCAGAGTACTCCCCATGTGAACCTGAACAACAGCTCGAAAAAATGGACAAACCACGAAGTTGATCTCAGGCTGTGATGGCAGCATTATCGTCCGTTCCATGAAACGGGCACTAAAGGATCTACGTATGACCAGCTAGCTGCCTCATTAATGTTTCATCTATTGAATTAACATCGGGGGGAGGGTCATCCGGTTATTGTGCTTGAAAGCATTACCTGGTCAGATCACTGTCAGAGCAATCTAATTTATCCTAATTTCTTGTTAGCCATGGATGAGGTATATCCTTAGTTCCCTAGTTTCCGTAAGTACCAGTAATATATGAGGAAATGAGGAAGTTGACTGGGTACACGACATCAAATACTGCTTTGCTTCAAATGAACTAATCCGTTAGATTGCATCAGGTTAATATCATGATTAGACGAACAATTCTGGTCACATAATTTGATAACCTGAACGGCAAGTTCCGTTAAGCTCAGGTAACTGGTGATCAGTTGAACAGTAGTCCTTGTACTCACTTTACTGACGCAAGGAAATTTTTTTCAGACCCTAATCTGAATATGCCCGGTTTAGCCAGTTTTTCTCGTTTTGTCAAGAAAGGACAAATATGAAGACTGGAAGATTTCTCCATCGCGCTTCACATAGCTTACATGAAGGTCACTATGACACTTCAGGACGTCAGCTGAACGAATGGTTTAACATCTCACTCAATTCCCCCAAAATGTCCGGTCTTTGGAAAGGCAAGCAGACTGTGGTGACTGCGAAGTTATTTATCAATCGATGAGTTATGCATAAATAGGAACAACCCGACTGACTGGTCAACATTTACCCGACAACAGACACACACGTATACATACGCACCCATGAAACGTACAACTGAATAGAGATGGCTTAAGATCGATTCGAACCACGTTAGCGAATGTGTGCACGTGTGTGTTCACACATACAAGTGGCACTTGAAACGGACGGTCGGTTTCTCAACCCAGTTAGTTTATAACAGTATGCTCAAACGACTACGAGAAACGAAGGAACGTTCGGAAATGTGCGCGTGTTCTGCCAATGAACTGCGTCAGCGAGTTCACATCGTTCATAGCAGACTGAAACTGACAACGTGTGGAAAGTATCAGCTGAATAATTATGAACAGCATCCACATCAGAAAATCTTAATGATTTCGCATTAGGCAATATCATGATTTATCTTGCAACTTGTTGCTGTCTGCAACATTTGCGGTTGTGTGGTGAAGTCTTTTATTTAACCCCAATTTCCTATGGCACCTGTTGGATGACGCGCACTGAACTAAAAAGACTTAAACCGGAAGACGGACAATGTGCCCGAAACCCAGCTTTCACAATTGGGATGGACAGAGAAGCACATGGAATTGAACGAAACTAATATTTCCCGAGGCAAACCCTACAGATTCATGTGAGAATTTTGTACAGTCAGCATAAAATCTGGTGAGTGCATAGCTGATTCTTTTCTTCGCAAATACTAACTATCCCCGGCTACGTCTCCAAGTTTGAGGTAAGTGAACGACAGAGCACTGTGTTGAATCGACAGAAATTAACCTAATCGTTGAGACTAACTTAATGCAAGAGTGCCAGTACCCAAACTAATGACATTGTTTTGCAGCAGTGGTGTCTGTAATGGACCTAACCCAATAGAGACGACTGAAGTGAAACTTGTTCAGGTTTCGATGTCGTTTTGTACATTGAGGTAAATACACATATATTGATGGTTATTGTTTTAGTCTGATTTTGAGAAGCCTGCTGAGGAGGTATGTTCTGTGTGCTTGCTGATGACACGGGATCGCATAAATCGAATGAGCATATGTATTATCGTTTTTCGTGCAGAAAACAATATACAGTGTGATATGAGTTTACAAAATGTCTGATTCTGGTGATTGCCTGTCTGTGAACGAGTTCCACATTCATAATACATAGCTAAAAGTTGGCCACCGTCCAACATCTCGGAGATTTTAGCCGAATTGTCAGATGAACCCTCGATGGAAACCGTACTAGCTTACGGGAACAAAAGAGAACAGATAATGTACAGTTGTAACTGAACACTGGCACTTCCTCACTAATTAAAGGTAGGTTGCTTTGTTCATGCGTTCCTCTTCAATCCTTAAGAATGAACAGTGCACCACGCACTTTGTTAAGCATAAATCGTAGGGCAGTTTAGTGATTGTCGTCAACGTCGATGTTCTAACTATGTGTTATAACGCGGAACGACCGAACGAATGCACTCAAGCTGTAACGATCCTTACGAAACTGTCATATCACGGAGAGACCGAAAAAACACAAGTGAGCTGGAACGATCCATACGACGAAATGATACTGTACGCGCTGTTATAACCCCGAAGAACCGATACTCAAGCCGACTATGAAAGAAAAACACTGGTCTCCAGAAAGAAATTACGAACGCAGCTCTTGCGTACTTATAGCTCGTCAAGCGATCCGGTGAATAGTGTTCAATATTCAGTGTTCAGTATTCAATGTTCAGTGCTCAGTGAAAAGCGTCCTAGGTCAATATCAGGCAAATTAGCGTCCAGTATGGAAATCGGCGCGAGAAGTGGTGCAATAGTTGCGCGAAAAACAGGAATTCGAATTTACAAAAGTAATCAATGTTCACTACCGGTTAACTGGACAGTTTCTGGGGGCATTTAACATCCCCAACACTATGGTTATTGATGACCAGCACGTTCGCTAAGTAACGGATACGCCGAATTACTGCAAACTCCATTTGTCATTTGCAACTGGCCTACAGGAAGGTAGTCGTTTGTCTTTCCGGATGGTATGCCCATAAGTAGGTTAGCGGGGAACACTCAGCATCCTGGTTATCGCGTTACAACATAGATGGGACAGTATTCAATTTTCACAAACCTAAATTGCCACTCACCCTCAAACTGGCCTAGATGAAGACGTTTCCACTGATTTTGAAACATCTGCCATCGGGGATATAACGTAGGTGTGAATAGACGATTCCTCCGACCTAATCGTCAACAGCAAGAAAGGAAGGCAAAGAATAGTGTATCCCTTAAACGCCCCCGAAAACAGACAGTTTGCTGCACTGAACACCTCACAGGTAAGTGGCAACGGTTGAACAGACCTAAAACTTTGTTGAGATGGTTATGTTTACTGTCGTGAGTAAACAGCCATTGATGTTGCTGAGAGGAGGTATTCTTAAATTGTCTATCTTTTAAACAATTTACAGTTTTACTGGCTTCTGTGGAAACCATACTTGGACAAAATCGACAGGACCTGTCCAACAAGAATAATCTATTGTGTATCGGAATAGTTGGCAACTAGTGCTATTCAGTCGAGCACGCGAATCAATGCACATTTTTGCAAACTCCTCTGGTTAATATTTGTCGAAGATCGGCCATAGGGCCTAGCTACATTTAAGAGATTTTCATGGTACTGCATTTATTGTTCCTAAATAAATATCTTCGTAACTTTGTGTCCTCAAAAAGGCCTTGAAATTGATAAGGTTTTCGTGAACACACAGATACCACACCTTTGAGTCTTGTTCCGAACTCTGTTATATTGTTCATGAACTTTGCGTTGTTTATGCCACGTGTTCGCAGACTGATACTGATGACAGAAACGACTGTATCTCTCAGAACACTGTCTCTCTACACGGTGTTGTCAGTCCGTAATCCAGTTTGTGTTGGTCTGGTCTCCGACAGAATACTGGCTTTTGTACAGTCCAAGTTTTAGCCAGTTCAGTCCCAACGACACACAATCGGGTTGATATCCAGTGATAACCTACGGACTCATTGTAACGACATAATACCATTGGAATTCATGAAAACATGTGCTACAGGATGGAACTTCAAAAACCGTGCATGGTTCATACTAGATCAACTTTAACGTATTCAACATAAATAGATTCCGTAAAACGGCAAAAATTGTGAATAACATTACCACCTATCATAGAATATCACATATTTACTGTGCACACCAGAGTTACGGACAGGATAAAAAAGTTGGCGGTCTATGAACAACCGAGAACAACGTACAAGGCAGTTTGGTAACAGATTAAGGAGAAATTTTATCTTCACACTCAGGTCAAATTACCTCAAAAATTAGATTCACGTGATATCATTTATGCAACCATGGCGAACTGTATGACAGTGTGTATCCTGTTGATAAAATACGATACTTATTTAAACGAGTTTTTTAACTTGTCAAAACTCCCCGGCTAATGCAGACTATGCTTCATCTATGTAACCAAATGAACAAGGTTGGGGGTAGATGAACGTATATTTTTCAGCGTCACGTAGTTTGCAGTTGATACGCAACGGGATGAGTTCAATTGAGAGAGATGAGAATAGACAGAAAAACACTGTTTTCAAAATTCATCACGTGTTAAACGAAATGTGACATAAAACGTAGCTTGGATTGTCGCTAGTTGTTGACACAAAGGTTGCTGACCGCTAGAACTATCCACAAAACAGACAGTCAACCAGTGCGAAAGAATGTAGACGCGCACAGACTTTATAAACATCACCTAAGGAGGTTATCATGATTTTCATCGATCCGCATAAATGGCGTGTCTAACTTTGCTAAATGCAGATACTACATTAACTGAGGGCGGAGCAAACGAGATGCGCTTGTGTGAAGAATGAGAGAGCATTCAATGAAACCAGTTAGTCAACTAATCCCAAGCAATGAACAGAACACATTGTGATGTATCTTAGTGACAAAGAGATAAATTTTCGAATGAAAACTACGACTCGATTTTGAGTTAGTTTGTGGACATCCGTTGAGTACACCGTTTACACGTTCTATCAAGATGTGCTCGTTGAACAAAACGCAGTGAAAACATTAAATACTGTTTCTCTCACTGGTTCGAATCCAGCCAAAGCTATGTATTTTCACAGTTGGGTCTCATTTAAATGAGAACAAAAGTAACAGATTAACTATGATCCGTTTCGAAATGTTAGCTGGCAAACGCAGATTGTTGATGCTTCACCAAGTCAACGATGTTCGGCTAACAGTACCATATCCAAGAAAAAAACGGCAAATCAATCCTGGCTACACCGTTATTTGCATCATTAAAATTACAGACGGATATTCAGAGCGTTTCACTTTCCGTATCTGTGACTATCAATATAGAAAAAGTATCGAGAACTGAGTGAACTACGTGATGAACTTACTGATTGGGGGTGTATATGAAATCGATTGCGGTGAGCACATGCAATAATTGATCTGGTCCATATAGAAAAGCAACCTACTTCGTTCGCTGGAAAATGTTTTGTGATCAAGAACATAGGGTAACAGAATGTTTCTTTGGAAAGACATGTATGGCTTACATTGCTACTGCAAACCAGATTATAAGTTGAGCTGACTTAGACAGCTCCACACTTCTGTCTCAGTCATACGCCAAACTGTATTTGAGTTGGCAATCAACATTAGTTCCAGTACGTTTAAACAGCTCGAAAACACCCAACAACTTTGTGGATGAATAGGCAAGTGAATGCTCGCAATCTGCCGACAACCTTTTTGTTCCGGGATGAAAGGTTTGTTTCTCCGGTTAACCTCCAGTGATCTTAATTGCTCGTGATAATGTTAATCAGTTCACCGAAAACTGGCTAGGATTCAATCTCACAACCGGATTACTAGAACGACAGTGAACCACCAATTCTACCAGTGGTGAGGATGAGGCTCTGTAACATTCCTAATCCCGTCTTGTAATCATCCGCCGACGGNTCCCGTCTTGTAATCATCCGCCGACGGTGGCTTAACCCCGATTCAGCTTGAGAACGACGGTTCGGTTCTGAATTGTCGCTCATCAAGGTCAGCGTCTAGGTCGTGTTCGATGGTTCACACAATGCATGCAGGCCGAAACCACAACGCTCTGAATCAGTTATGTGTATTTCGAACAAAAATCAACTAATCGCACAGAGGTTTGTACAGCTAACTTGTGACATGCTCGCAGTGAGTGAAAATCAAGTCCTTTTGGCGGACCAAGTAGTTGACCTTCAGCCCTCGCTCTACTGTGAGACAATACAGGTGACCGTCTCAGCCCAGGCTTGGAGCGATAGAATCAGTGCACATTCAGGTGACATTGGAATCACGTGCGGATATAAGCCGCGCACAAGGAGGTCAAAGTACGTATTTGGTGAGATGATTATGTACGTCTCGGGTGTCGAGGCTAAAGTTCGATTCCTTTTTCAAGCGGGAAAGAGGGATGGGGTTTTACTTTCACGACTATTGGACTTTGGCTAGTTGCAACGAGATGAATACGGGTTAACCATGGCAAATCACATATCTGTTTAAGGCTACCTGTCGACATGTTTACAGGTATGCCTCGCAGATTAGACCATCAGTCTATCAACTAATGCTACTTGGATAGACGCTACGGTCTGTGTATCGTTTGCCACGGTTGGCGTAAACCTAACATGGTGAGAAGAAAGTACACAGTTGAGCGCCGATTTCATCAGAGCTCTTCGTGACATTTTTCCAAAATTTATAGTGTGAAATCCTTGGGCACGAACACTATGCAAGTGAGCACTGCGTTGGTTTGTTTCTCTAAACCAAGAGCGATGTGAATAGCACAGAATCCGCATGTTCCGAAGATAATACGGCCTCTCCAAGTTAAACGAAAACTCTATGAAGTGATATGTTTAAGGACAACATAACGTGGATTTCACCCAACTGGCCAGGTCACTCATGAGTACGTTTTTTGCTGCAAAACTGTTTATCAAAACCCAGCCAGAATCACAGACACGTTGAATTTGTTCAAGTATTGAAAACTGTACTACTTACCGAACAAGTTAAAAAGATCATGGAAGTTAGGAATAGAGAAAGTCGTTACCGTTCCAGTAGTCAAACGTTCGGAATGACAGCCTACACTGTCTACACTGGTACACAGTCAGAGGATGAATTATTGAAAAATACAAGTTGGTTAATATATATCTTTCGTTTGCAATGGGGACAATAGAGACAGTATTGTCTGGTTATGTTTTCAAAAATAATTTTCAAAGTCAACGGAAAACCAACTAATTCTATCGTAATTAACAGACAAAACAGGAGACATGGTTAACAGTTGAAGTTGATCGATCACTGAGGCAGCCCAAAACACATGGACGTTCTATGCCAAGTCTACACAATGGTCCTTGAATGTGTCTGTAACTAACTTATGTTCTTAGTTTTTTCTTTGAGCAAGCTAATATTCCGTGTCATGAGAGAAAGTGTCAGAGTTGAAACAAGCAATACTGAATTTTGACTGGCAAACTGTGAGTTATGTGGACAACCCGCCTCGAGAAATTAGGTAGCTTAAAATGACCTCGTGTAATTGACTGATCTAAAATAACCTCCAGGAGAAAAGAAAGGTTACTATTAGTGGAAATCGGGCGCAATCCGAGCTAGCTCAGCAACTTTTGATACCCTTAGGCAGATTGCATGGGTTATTAAATAACCCAGAGCTTCGGTCTAGTCATATTATGCAACTGCTCACCCACGACTGGCGACCTCATGCGCATAAGACAAGCGAACATACGTCTGATGGTTTTTAACATCAAACCACTCTATTCGTGAGTAGGGGACCAGAATGAAATGTCGATTTGACTGTGGGAATGATTATGAGAAGGTTTAAAAAGCGGTCAGGCGAGAACAAGTCATGTGTCACTGATGTCAGGGCTATTACTGTATGCAAGTGATTGATTCTGTTTGGTGTATCACTAGAGTGCAACGATTCGCAAGAGCACAAAGCTGTGACATGTTTCACGCACCCAATTTTGTATGGATACTGAGAATATGCATATGTGTAGGCCACCATTAGGAAAGCTGACTTGGTGTAGCCTGTCAGCATAAGCTTTTCGATATTGCATGATGATACTGTTCCTAGAACCAAACTTTGATCTAGCAAACCGATTCAGATTATTGTGTGAAACCCGATATTTTCACTGGTCAGTGCGCTGTTCCAAGCATAACCGGGTCGAAAATGATTGGTACAAAATTATCTGCACAGCAAGTCAAACGGAATACGGAATATGCGTTAATGATTCCAAATGTGCGTTGTTAACTGTTTGGAGAAGTATGTCCCTAATCTACATCAAAAGAGATGTTGAAGCAAACAGACATTGAATGATAAGGTTGTCAGTGCCCACTACCAATAGAAAAAGTTGTTTACATGCATATCATGTGGATTGTTAAACTAACAGCTTCCATCATACAGCCGGCAGTATTTGAACCGTCAGCAACAACGAAGGTATTTGAATCGCTAGGGATGTTTGATGATTACCTCATGTCATTGTCTAATCCATTGCTGATCCATGTTCAAACCACTTCATACATACGTCCACATGTGCTCCACCAGTCCTATTCATGTGGATGGTGTGCTTTTGATGAATCCTCACGCTGGTTCGTCCGGTTGGATTGGACAGTTCTACTAAATGGTCCAGTCACACAGTATGGAATATTACGTGATTTGTTGCATGCGTACGAGTAACCTTACAAATAACAGGTTGGTCCAGCACTTGTCCAGTTTTCGTTAGTTGATCTGCATGGTCTGGTAACTTCTTAACAGGGATCAATAAAGGCGACCGCTGATTGCCGGGTGGGGGTTAAGTTAACCGCACAGAATGCGCACGCAATATTACATAAGATGTATTCTGCAAAGATCGATCGAAATACATCCGCAGTGTGTCTTCCACAAACTTACTTACGTGTTCTTTATTCATTTGGGGTGGGGCATAACTGGTTTAACTTAACTGTGTGCTCGTTTCTCCACAGTGAGTACTAACAGTATAGCTTCATAACTGAAAGCTAAGGCTGTTGTTTCTTCCCATCACTATAGTGTAATTGATAAAACACTTCATTATTCCAAACGGATTAGTATGATGATGTGGGACACGCCTACTTGATATAGTGACCAGCTTGACCTATTCAACTAATGATTCATCGAAGAGCACATTTCAAGCCATTTATAATGGACTATTAAAGTTCCCGATTCCCTTGCCCACATATTCCTGGACAAGAATTTGAGGGAAACAACACAAAAATGACCTGTCTTTCACTCACATTACTTGTGCTGCGCTTAGGTTAGTCACTCGCTGGACATTGTTCCCCCTTACCGCTCTTCCGAAGGGTCACCACTGTCCCCCAGGTGTAGCATTAACCGATGTGACAGAGTCAACCTTGTCTTGCTCAATAGCTGACAAGGTGAGTTGACCACCTGCAGCTTATCAGTTCGATTGGATATTGTGACAATAAAGATCACATGAGGAGTCACGAAAAGGTCCCAAAACGAACGACCCACCATCCCCAAACTGCACCGTTACCCCATTCATCTGCGATAATCGTGACAATTGCATCATCGGGCGCATTTGAAAGCATGTTGTGATGATGCATACTGTACTCGTTATCACAATTGTTCCACCTAACTGACAGCTTCCTGAAAAGCGAGCGCCTCGTAGTCATCGAATAGGGTGGGTGGACAGAGAGTTTTTATTGACCCGGCCACCGACATGTGTGCAGTGAATACCGGTCAAACTTGGTCACAGTTTTGAAATTCCCTTTGACTTTTGAGTTAGGCTCGTTCAAAATTAACCATTAGACTCTGGTCTCAATCTCGCTAGAGCTCGCTAGTATTCACAACCACCGGGATTTGAACTCCAGTCCATGTTCTGTTGAACCAACCGTTTTCACAATCACATCACTGACGTCAAAGTAGGCAAGACCGAAGTATCCTATCTAAACATAGATCCATATTCTTGTGTGAGTAATACTCAGATCGTCCATAGCAGATAAGCACTACCTGTTAACTCCAATCACGAGTAAGTTAAAACCTCAAAAATCATTAAACTTGCTAAGCAATGCATTGACTGTTGACCACTTCATTCTAATTGCTTTCTACACCAATATTCTTGTTCTTAATGTCGGTGCTTAACTGGGTGTTGGATAATCACATGCGGCGTTATGCAGTCCCCAAAAACACATTGTCGCACAGCGCATCGTGAACAAAAATTCTGTCATGCCCGCGACAGTCCAGCAGACCGCTTGTAGAAAACATTAGAAATTTGTTTATGAATTTCAGTTCACAAAACAGTGGAAATGTCAGCGTTTGCCCGGAATCTATGCCCTAATTGGTGAGCAACTGTCCGTGAGGCTCTGTGTTCCTATTTAGCCAAATGAAGCTTGCCTAACAAGGACACATGTAGTTTGCCTTAATACAACAGAACGAACTCGTGGTTCCTACACAAGAACCTGCGGGTGGAAGGAAACCTCCGTCTAGTCAGGATTTCGTGTTATTTATCAACCTACTTGCCAGGAAAGTCTGATTACAGTGTACCTGCCAAAGAAGGTCACCCTTTAGTTACAGTCTTGGAGGAGAATTCCGGCTTTACTGAGCTAATCCCTCCAGTGGCACGAAACTTTCGTTTACAATGATTAGGTTAAGTAGCGAAAGTTTGTTTATAGCGTGATAATGGTGCTGGTCAGAACATGTAACCAATTTTTTCTCAGTCTGGCAAAATCCGTCATCGGTCTTTAGCCTCATGTGTAATGAACTACAAGTACTAAAACTGTGGCATGAGTACACAAACTGTCCTGTCTGCATGCATAACTAACGGCTGAAGCTGGCAGTTGAAATCGCCGTGCTGCTTGGGTTGATTCGGTTAGCACTAATAACAACTTCCTCTAAACATTTCGAAAAGAAAGCCAGCTACATTTTGCTGTTCCCTGAATCTCTCGGGGGTCAGTCCACGGTATCTGATCTATCATCTACAACAATGATGCGTGTTCAGCGGGGCATTCAAGCGTTTCAACACAGTTAAGTATTTTGAAAGTTTAACTTTTTTCATAGTAAAAACAACGTTAGCATTACTGGTAGTAACAGTGATCAGTGTTATCACATCAGCAGATTCGATCTGTTTTCACTCCACAAAGCCTGTATCGGTATTAGCCAACCAACTATTTTCCTGGTTTCGACCACAATTTTTACGGTCACTTTCGTAGAACGCGTTCATCTCAGTCCGCTTGTGTTTGATGTAAAATTTGTATGCATGTGCATGTGTTTCTCAATTAGTTTGCAGCGGAGTGGCACGGGGCTTCAAAGCGCAGACATTCGGCACAATAGTAACAAGGGAGGCCTTGCCAGCTCGGTTGGTTCACGTGACGTGAGTGTTTAAATGAGTTTGGGATAAGGACGTTGCGGAAAACAAAGGGTAGGCCAATTTGTCTAAGTCCACATTGATAGCTGGTCGACGACAGCTTGTCGTATGGGTTTCTCGTGGTGCCTGGTTCCCACGTGGCGCGTCTGATGAACGTCAGTCACGCACGCCGTGTGCACTTCATGCAGTCTTGTTGACTATATGATTACGAAAGTATAACGACTGTTAAAAGCACGTCGATACAAACAAACTGTTGCACGCCATGCGAATAGGTGCTGCATGTTGGTTAGCCGATCCAGTTTGCTATTTAGACAAAGGTTTATTGATCCGAAAGTTCCGATCGATTTCTCCAGATTTATTGCTCTCGCCTAACTGGAAGAAGCCCGCACAAAATTGACGTAAACCACTCTCGTGTTATAGTGTAGAATGAGTTTGCCTCAAATAGTCAGAAATGGTATTCACTCGAAGTACCTTACTCACCCTATCACCTCTTCGGTTGCTGATGTTTGGAGGCTGAAGCATAAAACGAGCCAACAGCCCTAGTATATTCATGCAGGAGGTTCTCACTTTTCTTGAAATAACCTCATCTAGTTCAATCTGTGATTGTGCCCACAGAGAGTTGGACCCAGTGGTAACAAATGAGAGATTGTGAGCGAACAAAGTTACCTTGATGAGACGCTCGAATTGTGTGCAAAAGTCAGCTCGATCGGGAGGCGCAACCTTCTGGGTTGACAGTATCGTGAACCTCTAGAATTTGGAAAGTCCAAGTTATCTGTAGTTAGCTAATCGCTGTTTCTGCCCATTAGAAATTGGATTTGCTATCACGTTAGCCATGCTGGTGGATTCACGGTCACTGTCATCAATGAATTTAGCCAACAGGTTAGCAGGTGTAAAGGCCTGTCTAGTCACTCAGAATCAACGGAATTATTCGATCTGCTCACTGTCCCCTTTCGGCAGACCATAAGACAGACACATCAATTATCGCGACGAAATCGTAGTCTTTGGTCGGTCAGATGTTGTATTGTATGCATCATCTCTTGGGGTACAGCAAAAAACGTTGAGCACTGTACACATTATTAAGTGTAACATAGTCGTCACAATGAAACAACCTCCAACTTAGGTGTCCGATGTGTTCACCTCGAAGCAAACGGTAACAGATATGAGACGCATGAGAAGGACGGTTCTGCTGAAGGTGTGAGTTTGCACTCCCGAAACCTGTATAGCAGTATGAGTATATTATTGCAACAGCCATGCTAGTAACTCATTTGTCTCAGATCGTTGGCATCTATTTGAAAGTATGAAGTGCATCAGATAACGGGTTTGTTAGGTGTATATGGGAAAAGTGAATCACCGTTCTCAATAGCTTCACTCAATACGCTCTCTCCTCTAACCTAAATAGACTGCATGTTTCCAGGTTAATGTCGGAGGTGGTTCACGATGTTTTGGTGAACAGGGCTATTCGATTTGCCGGTCATTCGCCTTCTCTTACTAATTCATGGTCAAACGATGCAGATGAGAGTGAAGCCAAACTTAACCTAATTAATTTGCTATTTAAGCACCCGTAAACACTTTCGATGTAGTTCGTTTAGATTACTCTTTCTTTCTGTATGTATCTTTCTTTTGTCAGTGTTTGCCTTTTGACCAATCAAGTCTTTCACAACTCTTCCAGAAACATGCTTAGACACAGTAGCTTCATTGGACAGGAAAATTTCCATTCACTGGGCGCTGGTAAGAACTTCTACTAGCTCCCAGAGTTGTTCATGCGTCTTCAAGTTAGTTTTTTATTCTATACATACGATTATAACACTTATTTTGTACAATCTACTCAAACAAAAAGTCGGGGTTGTAAGGTGAACTGCAAGCTCTCGGTGATTTCTTATTCTACACTGTCCTCAGGGAAGCAATGCAGTACAGTTGCGCCAGTAAAACAAACATCTTAACTGTCCGGCGTGTTCACCCACTGGACATAGTGGTGCATTGCAAGGTTGAGTAGGGCTGTTATTCAGTAAATCTGAAGGTCACACATGTTTGATAAGTTCATCAGGATGTACCCATACAATGAATAAAATGTTAGGCGGCAGCTGCTTAACATGACTTGGTTTGAGTTTTACCCCAAATACAATTGAATTATTCGCCTGCGAACATCAGTCATCACGCAGACCGTTCAAAGCAGTCATATGTACGTTTTCAAACACACATACAATCGTGCCTTTTTTCAGGATTCATTTGGACCTATTTGACTTCCTTCGTGAATATCAGTCTGAATTTCAGCAACAGTGCAGTTTACTTCATTTGAGTAGATGGTATTTGTGATCATATTGTGATTGAACACTATACCAAACTTCTTGATAGCAGCGTGTTCTGGTGATGTTTGGAGGTGCAAACTGAAGGCGAACCACGAGACTTCTAATAAGTTAGCGTCTTATAGATGCATTTATTCAGTTGCAATCTTTTTGCATGCTGAAGTGCGTTTGTCATATGTTAGTCAGACCGTACGAAGGGTTTTGATTTTGCTATCCGCTTGCCCTTTTATTCTTCAATAACACCCTTCATCCTTTGCTCCTCTGAATTATCTAGCTTTCCTAAACCATTTTACTGAAACCAATCTTTCATAAGTGTAACCCTTTCCAAGTATTGCTCCCTACCTACTAGGAAGGCGGAGTACACGGACCGTGGTACACTGCTGACGAGAATGAATGTGGACGTTTGTCGCCGTGGGTCAGTTGATTCCAACCTGGCCGCATATTTACAGTCTAATGGCTTAGTGCCTACCTGAGCCCATATGCTAGACGTGTGTTCTATTACTTCCGCATAAACGTTTCTGCTCGAATCTATTTATGAGAGGCTGAATGAAGTGTACATCTGACACCGGACCGATCATCAGTCCAAATCGTTTATTATTCATAAAATTCCTCTTTCCCTAACTCCTCTTCGTAAAATCCACCAACTCTATTGCTGACAATTTACAACTTACTTTCATATTTCTAACAAATCTAACGTTCCCCACCGAATTCAAAACATCCATTCCATAACTGCAAACTCCTAATGCTAAGTCCTATAGAACTGGTCACCATAGCGATCACGTTCTCCCATACTTCGCCATCTCTATTCACGAATTCTCGTTTCTCTTCCACCTTTTCTGAACATCCTCAACTGATTTATTTTTCCGCACCCGTTGCAATGTTCAAGGTCTTCATCACGACTGTCCACCGGTTTTCTACTCTCCAAATAAATGCATTCGTGAGTGCATCACACAGAATCAGCGGCACATAAGACAGTTAAGCTGCCTCCGGTCTGTGATCTATAAACTCCGCAATAGGATCTTTCTGTTCTCCCACATTACAAGCCAAAACGAGTAGGCAGGCCACCCCAGTAGATAACAACCATATTTTCTGCAAATCAGTTGCTTCCATTCTGGCCAGCTGTTATTCGGAATGTGAACGCGAATGATCACCGGTAGCATATGAAAACCGGTTAAACGCAACCCGTGATGTGACTCGTTTAAACTTAAGTTAGCTAAAACTAGAATGACCTTTGGAAAGAATACACTGCAACAAAGTGCAGCAAAAGAGAACGCTATCGGCTCTAGGTTGCGGACTAAGCGAGTCGGCTATTGTAGTGCACAGCCAGGACAATATTAGATCGCACAAATCGCCAGTCGATTGAACTACAAGTGTGGACCCGGACAAAAAATCCGGATTCCAAACCAACCCACCCGTCCAAGAACAAGCATCCTAATTACTTCGGGTTGACGCACGGCCTCAACACACTGCTGTAACTACGGCGAGACTAGTTGACACGGGGGTGTACGCACACTTTAAGTCAAGTCGCTCGGCCTCACCGCCCCGGTGTTCCGGCCACCACGATTGACAAACGATCATGTAAACATTCCAGTGCTTGAACGGTGGTGCCGGGCTGAAGGAGACCAACGTGCGTCGATGAGTGCGAATGGGCAAAGTAGAAATACCACAGACTGTGCTGTCAGGACAATTTTTTCACCAAATGATTGGTAATAAAATAGTTGTGCTCATGAAAAAAACAGAATCATAAATCGCCAAACGGTTGATCGAAAACTAACAATTTTCCCGTGGAATCTGAGCAGCTGATTTGCAGAAAATATGGTTGTTATCTACTGAGCATCAAGATGTGGGGTGTTCAGCCTATTCGTTTTGGCTTGTGAAGTGGGAGAACAGAAAGATCCCATTGTGGAATTTACTGATTGCACGCCGGAGGTAGCTTAATTGGAATTTTTTATGCCGGTCCAAGCCCTTGTTGCGGCACACCAACATAGTTTTACCATAAAATGGAATGCATTGCTAATTTCAACAGTGATGTCTGCCTCCTTGTTTACCCCAATGCCCAAATTGTGTGGTTGATTTACGATCACTAGCTTATTGCTGTTGATTTGCAACTGAACGACGGTCTTCCGTTGTCTGTTTTGCGTTTAGATCCATGCTACTACTAGTTAGTAAGTAGCTGTAAACTCTATGTCGGACCAACTTGTATCGATTTACTCAAGTGACATTCGTCTACATTCACGTGACCTGAGTAACACTCAAGTATGCTCTTTTTTTAGGATCTAGTCTCGTCAGACTTCGTAATTAATGCTGATTTATGTTGGTGGGTGAGTAAGACGCAGTCAGTAATTACATTCTTGTGTTAACGCGTCGAAATTTGCGATTTGCTTCCATTGTGGCTCGATGAGTGACATTGCCCGGTGGTGTCTTCGGCAGGATTATAATGGCCACTGACAATAACGACACGTTAGGCTTTCGTATTTAAGTTTACTTACTCTCTGATACAGTAAACGCAATGGTAGTTCTGTTGATAGACAACTCAAACGCTGGTGCGATATTAAAACCGCAGAAACGTGCTTAGTCGCCATTTTAAATGGCGGGTTGCATTAAACTGCAGTTACTATGATAAGCATGTTACATTTACGATGCTCTGAAGTTATTGTTGCAAGCTTCAATCTCACTGAGCTGAATGGCTCAAAATGATCCATTTCATTCACCTTTCACATGATCGGTTGGTAATGATACTGTATCCATCTAATCAATCTATGTCCTGTATTTCAACTGTAGTCTGACTAACAAACGATTATCAGTTCGTTTAGATTATGACTTCACTACGAGTTCAAAAGTGGCAATTTACAAACCATATTAACCAAGCATATAAACGCTTATTCAGGGTGAGCCGAGATCTCCTAATCATCCGACCGACACAAACAACCACCCACTCCTTACCACACCTTACCGTGCTGTTCATGTCACCACAATCGGTTCAGCTAGGCCTTATA
>QNGE01008121.1:5997-18750 GCA_008508345.1 Paragonimus westermani
TGCTCCGCGTCATTAAATGCACTCACTTCACAGACAACTCGACCAAACAACGACAACATTCACGCCACTGAGCTCGATTAGCCACCAGCTCACCTACAGTCTCCAACCGCCGACTCTGTGAATCGCGAGGGTCCCAGCCCGGTAGACGAACACGACCCACAGTGGCCAACCCCTTGGTGAACGACTTCATTTCCCTACGCCAGGTCATTATCTGTCCACCTCGCACCTTACACCAGTCGGTCGCAGTGTCAGCGAACAGTGCTCGATGTGGAAGACGACTAGCTGGCATCCTTAATACGTGACCTGACCATCTAAGCCTGTGCAAACGTAGAGACTGGACAAAAGAACTCGTTTAGCGATCACTACCAAACACCCGCCTCCTAACCTCCTCGTTACTTACACGATGGTTCCACCCGATACGAGCGATTGAACGCAGACATCGGTGGTCAAATACTTGAAGGTGGTTCACGTCTTCTACCCTGAGCGGCCAGGTTAGGCTGCCGTAAAATAATACCGCCCTCGCGACTTTTAAACTTCGGATAAATACCTCTCTGCCGCCAGAGATGCCCCCCTTAGCCTTACAGATGCAGTCTTCTATTTCATTCCCGACACCGCCGCCGCTGATGCAGCTCCCCAGGTAAACAAACCGGTCAACAACCTCCATGACTACACTATCTAACATTAAACCTGCGTGATCGCAGCAATCTTGCAGAAGCACTTTGCATTTTGAGGCGATGCAATGAGTGTATGTAATTGGTTGCAGTTGCTGCTGGTGGTCTTGTTAAATGCACGACTAGTTTCATCAGGTGAACTGAGGACCAGGTTCCTTCTAGAGTGGATTGCGTGATCACCAAGGTGAAATGATGAGAATTCAGTACTGGACGTCCCGCCTTGCTCAAGCGACCATACCGTTATCATATTTATTCTTACACGCAATACATTAAGCGATAAGCCCAGAAGAAAGATCCAGAAAACTGGGGTAAATGCATTCGCGCACCCCTCGTGAATGTTCCATAAGACGAACTCATGCCACTGTTCCCTATTGATGATATTTGCGACCACGTCACTAATCCCAATCATCCGGCCATGGATCACTCGACAACTTTCCGTTCCACGATCCGCCATATACCGCAACAACCGTGATTACCAGTCAGTGGTCGCAAACACTGAATGAGATATTGATCAATCACCGTCGTCATCACCACAGTAAAAGACAGAAACACATCGGCTGCTACTACTGATGCTTGGATGACATACAACCATGGGGAAATGCAAGCCCTAGCCAAAAAATAAAGACCGGAATACTAAAGGCAACTGTTGAAAATAAAAAAAACCTCAATATCAAGGCGTCTATACCAAGCACACGCAACCGAGCCCGATTAATCCGAGTTCAACAGGAGGAATGCTGTCACTGTTCGGCTAGGTTGCACGTGAGATGTACGTGATTGATAGCTCGGAACAGCAAAAGCCACAATGAAGTTATTTTGCTGATGTCCTGCACTCGCTTACAAATCAGTCGTTTAATCCGCGAGTTGTGGACACCATGGTGCTCCACGTCTGAGTTTACGTATAGGTGTTTTTGGCACTTGGGTCCCACTTCTTCTTTCTTTTGCTTCCAAGCCAAGGCATGATTCATCTCTCGGTGAGAGCCACTGATGTATTGCAGTTCACGATGAAGATGAAGACAACGATGATAATAGTAGTGGCCGAAGTCGTATCTTGTGAACCTACCCATTGCATGCAAATGAAACGTGCGCCTTCTAACTAACAAAATATATGTAAATAGCCAGTGATCACGTGGTTTCTCTAAGGGTCGCCGCTGCAACCATGCACTTCCGAACGTCTGATCAGAATGCAAGCTTCCAAATATGCCCATTATATGATGCTTGATATGAACCTAGTGCCACCTTTCACAGTTGTTCAATTAACTGCATGTAGCATATGCTTACACCGTCTTAGGGAGTCACCTATTCTTCTAAACAACCACGTCCAATCTGCACGTTTTCCAGCCTTGTTGGCCAACGCTTCGACGCATGTTATTCTCGGTGTGTGTTCGAATGCTGCCGAGTGTTCGTGAGTCAATCTTAAGCTATTCTCCCTAGCCCCTCAGTCGCTGCTCTTGAACTTAAACTAAGCTGAAGCTAAATACCGTTTCTATTTCACAACGTTGCTGGAAATAAATGGCTTGGTTCCAAGATCTCTCGCGCTCTTTCAGCCCGAGGCCTGTTTGAACCAGTTCGATCACGCTACAAGTAAGGCATTCTGATAGGTACTGGATGAAAATCAAACGCATCCTCATTTGTCCATCACAGGCTTCAGCGGGATGCAACAAGACTTTACTCCTGCCTTTCCTTAATCCATCGTCTTCCTCATCTTCACAATAAATTTACTTTCGTTTGCTTTCCGCCTGACGTCGTTTATCGATGGCATTATAAGTTGGCTACCACTCAATAAATCCGATTTCTATTTCATCCTAAAACAAGAGCTGAACGTCTTAATCGCCTGCTCTAAGACGAACAGTTATGAATTAAGTGTCCATATATATAAAAAAACATTCTACACTTATCGAACGATGCTTACTATCAGGGTATTTCCTCCTCAGTCAGTTTGTGGAGAGAGATCCGGGAACTTCTACTTTCAGTTCTTTTCTAAGCCCCTCAACCTGAGCGTAAACATGAAAAAGCAAGCAAGGTCACGGCACTATCCAAGTGACCTTTTGGGTGCCTTGACTCCGTTTGTTTCGAACTTCTATATAACTCGACCGGGACTAGAAAGTGAAACTGTGCTTAAGCCTCTGTTCCCTAAGGATATGCTTACCAGTTCATTCAGTCCTTGTTCCGCTATATATATATATATATATATATATATATATATATACGCGATTCCATGCCTCGGGTGTGACCAACCAGTATGTGGGGGAGACAGGCAAATAGCTGCGCACACGCGTGCACGAACACAAATTAGCAATGCGACGAGCCGACCCTGGATCACAACTGTGGCACCACTGCGCGGACACAGGTCACGAGGTCAACATAAACCATGCAAAAGTGGTCGCGCGGGCGAGAATGAAAGGGGAACGACTTGTACTCGAAGCTCTCTATCCGCGGAATTCGTTCAACCGACACGTTGACATAGACAGCCACTACGTCAGCATCGTTGACGGTGAAACGAAAAGCAAGCGAGGACAGACGTACAGGCGGACACGGTGAGCGGTAGAACAACCTCACTCCGACACATTTATTTGCTTGATAACGGATCCTAGTGTGGATTTGAAACGTCACAATAAATCGTTCACCACTCAGTGTCTACCCTCTTTTTTTGACTAATTTATATATATATTTATATATATAGAAGGATAAAGTGCGCCTTGAGAAAGTCGCATCACTAACACGTATCGCTCAGGGAGTACGTGGGTTTGGAAAAAATCTCGATAAGATAATACTTATGCAACTGAACATTCACCACAGTCACACCAGCTACGGGCAACCTGTCAATCACTACCCTAGTCATAGAATCGCTCAACTGTCTGAGGTCACGGTAATAAAAAGTAAGCTTCAAACTAGTGACTGAACATCCCAATTTCTCCCATTTTACCTCATCCGTCCAATGTGCTACAGCTGCAACCAGAGCATGACAAGCACTTGAATGATCTGAATCCGCGATTGCTGATCCATGTTCGTTCTGTTATACTCGGTTATAATTAGCTCTACCTTAATACCGAGCCAAAGCTTGATCACCATATTTCAAGAAGGAAGTTGCTGCCGTCAAAGGGTGGAAAATTCGCGCAAACGCTGGTATGAGTAGTGCAGAGTCTCAGTTACCAAGACCCTCCAAAGTCACTGAACTTAGTCTCGCCTGAGCGAAGGGTAAGAAAGGACATCTTTGAAGTGTACAAAATCACTCAACAAGATGAATCAGGTCCTTTAGCTTATTTCGGGCGATCTGAGCATTACTAGCAAGTGAACATGGTTGGGCGTTTACATATGATGAGTCAGCCGTGCCTGAAGTGAGGTCAATGGCGAATTGGTCATCATGGTTACCTCGGGAAACCGTGGTCGGAGTTCTAATTTCGGTCCTGGCAAGGATATGCATTACTGACAAGCCTTATTATGGGCGAACCCCTAACATGTTTGTATGTGATGCAACGGCAGCCAGGTTTGAGGGACCATAGATCGACAGTCCAGAATGGCTGTTAGTTTTACCTCTTTTACCAACCGGGCAGCCAACTCATGGAACAAACTGCCTGCAAATACTGTGGTCTCAAACACAGATGTGTCCTAACGTGAACTAGACATGTTGGAATAACCCGTAGCCCATTTTGTACTGGTCTGGAATACGGTTTCAGTTATTCCTTTCAAGGTAACTCGAACTTTCACGTCCTACCTTTATTCACCCGCCCTCAAAGACCACTGTCCGAACGCACTGCATTGAGAGAAAACGCATTTCGGTCAGTCTCCGGATCACATCAGTCATGTATCAGGATGTCAAAAGGCGTAAACCTTCAAGACCCGGATTTGAAGTAGAAAAAAAGGTGGTTTAAGGGGTCATCCATTCACACCAGGCGACTGAAGTGTAGGCATTACTTTTCCCTATCGCACAATTGTAACGACAATGTTTGTTCAAAATTCACAACGTTTAAGTGTCGCCAGTTGTTTGTACCTATTTCGTGTTTTCTTCGGTGAAAACTTTTCATGCACATCTGGTCGATCGCGGGCATAGGAGGGAACTTAACGCACTCACACTTAAGGTACATGCCACGCGTTCGCCTTCCATCAAGTTTCATTGTCGCCTGGTTGTACCACTCGTTCGCACGTTGATTTGGTGCATCAGCCATCTATTCCTTAGTTAATTGTACGTCCTTCACGATTGGCTGTTTCGGCGCGCTTGACTCTACATGTACGAATAACAGCTGAACATTTAATCACAGCCTTAAATCTTGCTCTGAGTAACATTTTCTACCTTGACTGAAATGATCTTCCTGTTTCTCGTCCTTCGGTTTTAAAGAATATGAATACACAATAACCACTGAGTATGATCCCCCATCGAAGGGTATGGTCGGACGGTTCCACTGTTGACCAAAATTGTCCTTAATGGCAGAACCGGCTGGTGGCAAATGGTCCAATCGCCTATCTGTTCCCCTTGATCTACGAACGACTGTAAGGGAAGAAGTCGGGTGCACTTCAGCAGAATCCCTCTATGGCCGGACTTTACGCCTTCCTGGAGAACTTTGCTTTCCTTCAGTGGCATTATGAACCCTGGTGAGACTTACGTCACGTGTTCAAAGAATCAGATGCGGTATAGTCCATCCTCAACCTCACTGAAAACGTTGCGCCACGAACAAATTCTTGTTTTTATTCACCTTCGTTCGCTTAGAACGTCTCTACAGCCTCCGTACGACGGCCCCTTCAAAGTGCCTAGTCATAAAGCTGAATAGTTTGTCGTCAAGAAAAATGAAATACATCGCTCAGTAAGCACTTGCAAACAGAAGGTTGCCTACGATGACCACGACCCCACTTCTCCAACAAATACGTCAGATGCTACAAAAAAATTTAGGGCCAGTTTATACTAGACCCATCTACCGACTCACAAAAAATTACTCAAATTACCTAACCCATGTTTAATGCCAATGACCATTCCCCAATTCCTACCCCTCATTCCAATCCGCGCATATCACACGCCCGTTCTGACCGAAGTAGAAGACGGCCGATACCCAATAAAGATTATCACCAATGACTCACAGTTCGCTTCCTTACTTACCCTGCGTTTTCTTCAGTCTAGCACTCCGGGGAAGAGTTATGTAGAGTCCCTCATATTTAGTCTCTCGTTGCACAATGCTCTGCATGTTACGTTCGTCGTACATATGAACTACTTGTCATTTGCACGCATCAATACAGCACTTCGTCCTCGAGTGCTTTTTATTCTGCTTCCACGCGCTCGTTGTAATCGTGTTGACCACAACTACATGGTTGGGGCATATGGGCTCAATAAGGTACACGAGGCATGGGAGTGTTAACTAACTGTGTACGACCTACAACAATTTGACGTATCCTGCCAAACTCTGGGCTATACCATAGTGCATTCTTGTGTTATCAGTTTACATGAAACTGCTGAATGTTTTCTCAGTAATCCTGTCTACAATTGGTGTTGCCAAAGAACACCTTATGGAACTTCGCACACAGCAACCGGCGAAGTGGAAATTCACTTCTAACCATCCCGAGCAATACGCATTACTGGACACCCAGGGAAACTCTGTTTATGGACCACGTGATGTAAGTCTATACACTCTCTTTGGACCACAGAACACCATGTGCAGTAATCCTACGCCGTAATCTAGCTATGGTAACATATATTTGGACACATTAAGGTAACGGAACTCGCAACGTCATTGATAAAATATTTTGTGCGCAAGTTTTTAAACTCTTCTTACAGTGATTACACAAGCGGCACGCTATACAGTTTGGGGATAGAGCAGTTAAAAATAACAGGTAGCATATTGTTATATAACACGACGAGTAGAATCAGCGACAACTGTATAAACAATTGGCACGGAAAATTACCTGACTACTTCGTCAGAGTGTACCTCCATTACTGAAACCTCTTGTAAGTCGCGACGAGACCAGAGAGCCCACCAAGCATCCCCGGGATTACGGGACCCAAGTTTCGGTGCAGTTGCGCAAATAGCACCCAATTAGTATAATCGTACAACGCCGATTGGCCAAAGGCTCATTGGGTACAGATTCAAATTCCTACTTAGCCCAAACCGGAACTTTGAACGTATTATCTGTGGTTGCCCTCACGAATGAACGTCGTTGGCACTGAAGTGAGAAACTGGACACAGGCAAGTAAACTGAGTCAACTAGACTTTTACTCATTACTAAAAACGTAATCGTCAATGAAAGAGCGAATATATACCTAGCCTGTCAGGTCTTTATGACCACGACACAGCTTTCACAGTTTGTACCACACGAGTGCCCACACGCATTAAACACGACAGTTTCATCTGATGTCTCACAAGCGCACTATACAGCTTTCAAGCCAGATCCCTTACAGCATCCCGAAGGATTCACGAACCATCCATGGCGTGCAGAAAACTTTGCCAGCAGCATGGTGCCATTGACTGCTGGCCTTAAGGTCGCCGGCGACAGTGAAGTCCAGCCCACCTGCTGACTCACGACAGGCATCTCCATTTTTCCTTGTGTACACAGGTATGACAGTAGCGCCAGAAGGTTCACGTAACACGGTTTATTTCCCAAGATTCATTAGCGGCGGCCCCTTCGCTGACCACATCCAACGCTGGTTCAGGGCTTTTGGAACGGCTTTCGAACCCCTTGAATTATCCACACTCTGCAATATCTAAGGTCACCCGCAAACACCAATGAAGGCACTCCTAGGAGTTCAGTTGGTTCACTGGCGTCAAGCAAACCCTGCAGTATACTTCTTCTCACATCCTACCGGAAGACATTCGTTTCTACTCCGTCACACTGCTCCCTGCTTTGCAGAAACGCAGACGTCCATTATAGAACTATCTCATCCCATACGCAACCTCTGATGGGGTGACACGTCGAAGGCCACACCAGATTCAGTGAACACTACACCTACAGCGTCGTCTTGATCCACTAATTCTCCCAAACCCCCCATCGCACTAAGAAGATTTGTGAGACAAGGTAGTTGTTAGATGAGTACCGATTCCTTCACTTGCCAGCCTCTCGGTGTGTTTCATCACGATATTTACATTATTACTCGACGATAGTTAGTAGGTGATTTTCTGTCCCTTGTCTTAGCAATGGAGTTCACCACTACCTTGTGCCAGTCCATGAGGAGGGCGCTGTTTTTGGTGAACGCCCGAAATACCAGTGTAATGGACTGCACATGACCTCATCAGGTTCACATCGTAGACCCTCAAAGATCTCCAGACTCCGCAGGAAGTGATGCTTTTTCCATTCAGGGTTTCATAGATAGAGTGAGAGGTTTCAGTATGTTTTTAGACAGCTACCGCTGTGAGCAATCCTCCCGGGCCACGTTCACGCACCGACGCAAGACTTCGAAAGTCCCATCGGGAGAACTGAATCAGTCAGTCCTCGTGGCGTCGAGATTATTTCTGGTGTGTGGAGAGCCGCCCGCTTCGTGCAGTTGAGGTACCCCAACACACATGAACCGTGCACAGTTGGCTGGAAAAAGTGGTGGTTCAATCAACACAAGCTGGTTGGCTAGGAAGTGATGGAGATATTACTGAAACTTTTCCTTAGATGGCTTAAGGCTCCTCGCTTTACTGTTCAAAAAGTTGTTGGAGAAGACAGGCAGAAATGTGCCAGATGCAGATAAGTCAGTAAATTCCAGATAGTAGCTGCAGAGACGGTATAATAGACAGCGAGCTGGTGGCATCAATAACGCAGTCAACTTCGCATGCTGAACCCATAAGGAAAATGTTTGGATCATAGAAGGGCAGAAGCAGCGTTCCGAACAGTTGATCTAATGTAACAATTGGCATTTCACAAACACAAACTGAGCTGACCGATTATTGGGGGGCGAAGGGAAAGGAGAAGGAAAGAAGGGTCTTTAGGAATTCCATATCCTGAAGCGCAAAGTATCAAGATTTTAAGCAATGGAGTGGGATGATTAAAAAATGCCATAGCCGAACTAAGACAATACGTGTTCATTAGAATGAAGCTTGATAAGTTCGATAGAGTTTGCTGAGACAGCATGGTCAAATGATACAACCCACGTCTTGTAACCACGCAGCAAGCGTATGAAGCTATGTGTGCATCCTATTCTGCTGTGTTGGACCTCTAGCTTCAAGACACGGCCCCACAGTGTCGTGCTGTTTTCTTTGCTGAACATCAACCGGCACAGATGATTTGGAGACCTCCTCACCAAAAACGTTGACACCAAGTCAAGTCTGACCCGACGATACTCCGAAGACGACAGGTTCAGAAATATCAGTCTCTACATGTACGGCTTAGTTTTCAGATCCCGCACTGTCAAAGTGACACGACGCTGAGGAGGCCGCGGAAAAGCTGGTAGTTTTTGAGACACGTTGTTCAGGTCACAAAATAACCCTCCGAAGACTGACTAACGGAACTGTTAAAAAGAAGCGCTGACGATTATTTGGAGAGTTTGTTTATAATTGAGTTGAAAATCACTCACATTTGATCGCTGCCTTCGCATCCAGGTAGTCTTCCCATCTAGTCTTTTTCTAAGTTGAAGTCAACAAGGATTGAACGTGCGCAGAAGTTCGGATGGTGTCGTGTTGTTGGTAACGCCCCGGCGTAGGCTTCGACGTTCGCAGAATTTCACAGAGCACGCAAACGCGTGGTTCTCCAATAGGTCCCAGTAGGACCGCTTAGTAGCGGGTGTCCGTCAAGGTAATAATTGGTACATACAACACTGCGAATGTGCGTGGAATTACACCTACCAGTTTTCAGGTCTGGTTGGCTCAATTTAGTGTTATTGAATAGAATGTTAATGTCCTTTTCCGAATAAAGATTACCGTTGACTGTTTTCACTGCAAGCAAAATGTTGACGTCCTCAGCAAACAATAATATCGAGAAGGGTTTTAAGGTGGAACGTCGATGACATATATCAGGTTTAGGTTCAGGTTAAGAACTGAACCTTTGTGCACCCCGCTGGAGCCAGGCATGCAGGTAGAGAACGTGCCATTTACGTGCACCCTGTAGAGCCGATTGACAACATATTACTCCGGACACTAAAGGAGGTTGCCTCGTACATCATAATGAGAAAGCTTTCCGATTACAACAGCCGGCCCACGCGGTAAAATTTTCTGGCGACGTCGGGGTACGCGATGTCAACTCCATTGCTTTGGTCAATTGCTTTGGTCAGTGGTTATCAGTGGCTGCCAGTAAATATGACTCAAATCAATCTTGGCAGAACTCAACGCCATTACACTAAACTTCCTTTAACGACCAATTGGGACAGTAATGTCCGAAGATGGAATGTCATATCTACAGACCATCCCGAAGGTGTCTGAAGCAAATGGGTTTGATAGTACACTCACCGGTGTTCCAATGGACTTTCAATTTATGCAGTTTACCTGCCTGTGGAACAGGCGCTCCTTCAAAAAGCAAATTGTGATGTTGCTCACCGCTCATCCTGGACCACAAAGTGTTGCTTGGCTTGGTAATCCATCTCTGGCGGGCGATGCCAACAACGTTTACGTCGACGTCCTCAATGTGAAACGACTGAGATGATAACAGTGGTTAAACGTGAACGTGATGTAAGCAACACATTAAAATTAAGAATGGTGAACGTGAAATATTTCAGAATGCGATGAACTCAAGATATGTACAACACAATGGCAGTGTGTTAATCATTCAAAGTTCACTACCCACTCATGTGCAGTCAAAATATAGATAGAAACACAAGTAGACGTTAAAGTGGATAGCGACAATCAGGTTCTGACGAAGCCATTCTAGCTTGCAAGCCACTAGATTAGGAGTTTTCGTCCCTCGGTTGCTGTCGTGGCAAAAGGCATACTTCCGATTAAAACAGAGTTGTCTGGCAACACATACAGAGTATTCCGACACACGTGGTTAGAGCCTTTTCTGTTGCCACCTGCACTTCCAAGTATTCAGCGTCATCCGTCTTGACGGCTTTCACGTGCACCTTTGACCGATGCATCATTTCCGTGGTGCGAGGGAAAACCTATGACGCTGGCAAATATGGTGAGCGGGTGAAAGGATACAACTTGTGCAAGTATGACTCAAAAGGGAATGCTGATCACGTAAGTGCACATTCGCACACGGATGCCTCACATAGTGCAGGATACATTGCAGGCTGTGACAACGCATATTTTAAAAATATGAGACGACGTTTCCCAAAATGGCGACCGCAGAAAGTCCACGCCATGTCTATACTACCTCGTGCTGCACATTGTGAAAGCGCAGATGGCGTTCACAAAGCCGTCATAAACCTCAACATCTACCAAACCCTTCAACGTAGGCGTCACAACACACAGCGAGAGTCACCGGAATTCCGTTACCTTCCACTGTTCACAGTCCACGAATGTACGGCACTTCTGAGAGGATTCAACTGATAATTGCGAACGAACAAGGCCAACTAAACTGCCTCTCTTTTTAAGCACACTGAAGCCAAAAATGAGTGTTTAGCTGCAACGATCATCGTCTGGAGAATGTGATGATTCCCCTGGTGATTCCGCATGAAATCATGTCCGCCTAGTCCGAAGGGATACACGCGATCACGGCTGACGGCGATTCACTCATGTAGTTTTCGGACTGTCCTCTTCAACTGAAATCTGTCTCGTTTCTCAACCTATACAGCACGGGTATTCCATCTTTTGTCCACGTGAATAGCGCAGCAGTGCACTTCTCACGAGCATAATATTCAGTATGGTTCTGAAGTTGCCTGGAAATGCCAGGGCGGGCAATTCACTAATAACAAAATCCAGCGTGACTCCCGCGTGGGCGATGTTGACGAACAGCTTGACCCCATCACTCGAAACTTCTTCCAGTCAACAATAACGCTGATAAGACAGTCGCAAAACATGTCGATGACGAACACCAGCGTTTTTGACCGTCAAACTTGCTAAGCTAGGCCAAGGCTTTTGGCGAGAACTCATGAACAGTATCATTCCATCGGTATGTGGCTGCATATAAGCCACCCTCCACCAACGGCCTTATCGTCCTCGGGAAGACTCTTCATTGAGTCGCTTTTCATTCAAATGAGCATATTCATCTCACTTAGTGGGCTTATTCCCGCATACAATTAGGGTCCCTCGGAGTGTTCATGCATTTATGGGCAACTCCGGCCACACTCCCTTGAACTTGGGAAAAATTATAACGGTTGCTCCCAGTGACACGTTAGTTTCAAGCGTTATTACCAACTGAATCGTGGCCGCCGTCTCTCTTCCCATGCTGAAGGTTGGTAACGATTGGTCGGATGAATAACCCCATTGTATGGAAGTAGGCGTTAACTTCCTTCAAGTCCTTTTCATTTCTTTTATCGTCCAGCATAGCACACTCCTCAGAGGTTACACTACATTTCTCCGGCATGGATGACATAATTGAGTAGTTTCTGAATCGTCAGGAGGTTCTTCAAACATACATGCGTTTATATCAACAGTTTGTTCAGCTGAGGTGGTGCAACCGTGCACCGCATTATGAGCTTGCCAGTGCTCCCCGCTATAACATCAGGCACTGGCAGATCACTGTTGGTGATAATAGTTATTTGCTCTCTGGAATCATGCCAACAACACGCCTCATGATGTAGGCTGTTGAGGTGATTGGTGTTGAAACGAGAACAACCAAAGTGATTTTCTGCAGGGCGATCAACCACCTCGCGAGCCATTTTGAAAACGACAAGTAATTGCTACGTGGATATTTAATTTGAAGTTTCTCATATAATTGTTACATTTGACAACTTTTTACTGCACAGTCTGCTAACATTTTATCTACGTCCACGTCTGTCTGAAAAATATTCTTATATAACAAAGTATAATGACAAAAACCGGTCGTCAAACAAGATCGACTGATGTCAAGACCACTTGTTCTAGCTCTAAACTAGATATTGAACGACCTGAGGGTGAATGCTCTAGGCCCAAAACTTCTAAAGGCCTTTCCGAAGATGCTGCTTTTGAAGGGGGTGAAGATAAACTGGTGATTACCACCATTACTCCTCTAACTAAGAACTGTTATATCCCCTTAGACAATGCATTGGCGGAGTTATTTGGTGAGGTACCTAAACTGTAGGCTAAACTTTCCCAACTAAAAACAAGCTAGG
>QNGE01008122.1:0-18735 GCA_008508345.1 Paragonimus westermani
CCCTTTTACGCCACCATCTGGTGATGATATGCGAAGGAAAAGAGAGGCGACATCCAGATGCCCAGATTTTTCTTCAGATCGGTTTTCGTTGTACACACTTTGTTGTTTGTACTGTGAATCAGGGAGGCATTGCCAGAGTGTTCATCGAGTGACATGTACATACACTTATTGTCAGTCAGTGTGAGGCCGCGATCGTCCGCTCAGTAAACGTATGGCCGTCTCGGCCAAGTTGGCCGGGAGTGGTTCGGGTGTCGGCCTCTTTTCTCTACTCCACCGACCAACCAAAGATTAGAAATTCCAGTGAATGGAACGTTTTTGTGGGATTAATTTTATCGCCAAGTAGTGAATATAGATGGTCCAAAACGGTAGGTTTCATCGCAACATATATATCAGGCTTGAGAATGAATGATTGATATTTGGGTTCACTTTCGTTTATCTTGGCTAGTTCGATAGCTCTGCCTCATTTGATTACTTCCGCGTCACTGTGTATACGGCATATTAAGGCTAACTGCAGTTAATAGCATGTCATGTCACTTTGAATGTAGGCATGATATAACCCACTTTTGGTGCAGAGTAAGGCGGTTCTCTATTACGCACGATGCACTATGGTGTTTCGTGCGAATTAAACCAGGTTGTCATTTATTTGGTTTACGTCCTGCTGAGCTACCAATGAGCTTAGTCCCAAATTGCAAAGCGGATTGTGAAAAGGGAATTGCCTGAAATCGCGTAATGTAGGAGGTTAAGGCTAGCGGGGAGCCAAGATGTAGAATAACGTCGACAGTGCGCGTGAAACACAGACATGCATATATATATATATTAATCAAAAAATTATCATATGAAGTAGCAAGCTTGTATGCGGTTACAGTATTCCACCGCCGTTACGGCGAAGTCGGTTGCTAAAAATTTGCTATTTACCTATATGCTGCAATAAGTCCGAATCAACCAAAAGAATTGTGTGCACACCACTCAGTTATTTGCCTGAAATATTCAGTTAACCTAACGTGCATCTGTAATGCAGTTGCCGAATTGATCGATTCGAAGGTGAGCGTAGGCCAGTTGCAGTTTGTATTGACCATTCGATTATGGACCAACTTGTTTAGTTCCTTTTCTTCCGAGTCATCAGAACATTTTACTGGCGAAATAACTCGGTTCGACTGAAATAGCTCCCTTACATGCAGCACACTTAAAAACTGATAGAAAAAATACTCATTCTATTAACATATCGTAAGTACGAGGCATTTAAAAATTTGTACACCTCATACAGAATTAACACATTTACGTCGTTTTTGAAATTCATTTCGGAGTATAGCTTGCCATGTGACAACTTAAACGGGAACTAGCGTAATTGAAAACCTACGATTGCGAATTTGAAATTGCTAGATGCATGTGGTATTCAGAAAATGCACACATTTTTGTGTTCGAAGAACACGAGCGGTGTTTTGACGATTAACCCTTCAGAACACATAGGTTGCCTACAGGCAGCTGAGAAAAAGACTAAAGGATAACGTCTCATTTAGTTCAAGAATTTTACACGGAAAACATTCCTGTAAAAAGCGCCTGAATGATGAAAAAACTGGGAAAAGCACAGTGAATATATAAGCATGAGATAAAGAGCAGATGTTGTTCGCTCTATCACAACATTCGCAGATTAGTTCTATCATAAATTTTGAGTGAAAGAAATATGTTACCATTGTAAAGTTGTGTCACATATATGCTCGTCTGTAAACACAATATTCTTTAATTATATTACCGTGTGAGAATAACAATGTAATGTGGGTTGCCTTCCATGTAAATACAACCGAAGCTGCGCTGATGACAGATGTGTCAGTAAGTGAGATGAAACAGTTGTACTTGGTGTCAGGAAATGATGTTTTATCTCCAGTAGAAGGTCTGTAGGACGTACGTATGAGTTGTTTAATAAACATCCACAGTTTATATAGTTCATCTCAATCTGCAGAAAATTTATACTGCCAACAATTACATATATAGCTATTGGTCATCACCATTTATTCAAAAACGTGCATTGGAGTTTTGCATCAATCTATTTTAATTGTCATTAGATTCGTGTGCGTAACCAAGAGCGTGATACAAGAATTGGAGTGAACACAACTAAAATGCCTTGTCGTGGATTAGTAACAAGCATGCGCCTGGCATGTTCACATCCCATGAAAGCAGTATAAGGAATCCGCTATGCATTTTCTCAGGATTTTCCATTTCAACACATTGAATGTCTGCTTTAAACCCAGTTGCTAGTTGTAAGTGCTGAAAATACCGACAAGCTTCCTGGCAACGGTTACCAGTTTGTTCGTGCATCGGGATTGAAGCAAAGACTGCTAAAGGTTCACTCGTTATCAAGATCGCATCATTTATTCTCGGGGTTTGAAATTAAGGTTCTGAACAGCCATAATCATATACAAGGTAAAGATTTTACATCATACACAGTGATCTGGGGGGACAACAGAAAACTGAGAGCGGCTACCTTGAATAAATTATTCTGCGTAATAAAATGAATTTGGACTTGTTTTTCTGTGTAAACTACCGGGCTTTAAATTAACCTATATGGAAGCCACAAATAGCAGTTTATTAAGAGTTGATATTGCGATAATGTTTGCACATGATATAACTTGAAACTGTGTTCACAGTACGGAAAGCACATATTACAAAGAGGTATTGATTGACCATACACTATGAAAGAGGTGAAAAAGTATCATCATAAAAATACCATGAGCACTTATTTCATTCACAAAAATATTCTGACTATTTGCTTCCTACGGTGAGGCGTCCAAAGTTTGGGACATCTGATTCCGCATTAAATTTTAAGAGTTGTCACGTGAACGGGCCAAATTTCAGTTATATCCGGTGAATAGATAGGTGTGGATGTTCATCAGAATTGTGAAAATATATATCATCTTTTTATAAATTAGATGATAAGACCTGAACAAGTACGCGAACCACTGTGTTTAATCACAGATGGACGTACACTGAACACATTTTAACTTTTCCACAGAGTAACAGTTACTTGTCAGGTTGCTCATTTTGACTAACATATGAAGAGATTTCGTATCAACATTTTTACCAAAAGAGCATGCAACTAACAATACTGAATGGAACATAAGAGACATGGAGTTGAATACTTAGGATTACACCCTCAAAAGTGGAACAAATATATATTTCGAAAATTAATTTGAAAGTTTCGACGACAGTATGGTGAAGAAAACAGCTACTTTATGTTCTGCGAAGCGTCTTAACCTCAAAACACTCGACACACTCTTGCTATTCGAGGTGTACACCCCAAGCATACAGACATGGTTTGAATTAATCGTATGCTTGAAAGCAAAATCACACATAATCGCGATATCCCAAGTAGTCAACATACCTCAACATTTTTCCTACAGCGTTTGTTCACCTGTTTTTTAAGGGTAGTGCGAATGGATTTTGCGTCAGGAGTATCAGTTAGTCAGGTCTAACATGTGTCATACCAAACGGTGTTAGCTTGCGTTTCAAACGTTAATTTCAGTAAAATTTCGCAAAACTACTTACATTGAATCGCCAAGATAATTAATTCATAGGATATATTGCCTTAATCCTTTTTACTCAGACAAACTGCACGGGGTGTTTCTGTCTTCCAGAACTCTATTTTTGTCCCACCGTTACAATTTGACTGTTTTCGTTTGAGTCATCTAAACTACATATCAACTTAAGACTGCTACAAACACGCAGAAACTAGAAGCCGTTGAAGGCAAGAGTGAAACGGTGTATTTAATTTGGTTTTTCGTACAGCTGATATCGCTGTATAACAGGTCAGTAAATCTGGACAAAAATTGAAATGCTCGTACTGGATGTAGTCGGACAGAGATTAAGAGTACAGTGGATATGTTTAACTATCTAAACTGGTCATTGAGATAGACTGCTTGAAAACCAAAAGCATTAGATGAATTGGGTATGTCTGAACACCCTAGTTACTCGCACGGAGGCTACCTAAATACACGGAATATACTTCGAGCTACACCCCGAGACCCAGAATACAACTGGAATGGAAATTACGTGCAACTTTCGTGATGTTTTTGTGTGCGATGAACTACTTGCAGCTCAGTACTATCCGCCTTTACTGGCACATAACAGGTTTATGGATTAGGTCCCGTTTACCTCAAAACAAATGTTTCCATCCACATATTCTGTCGCATGTGAACGTGATATACACGTTAGTGGGCACATTTCAGTGCAGTTATAAATAACAGAGGTGTACTTCAATCGGAGACGTCATATTTACTCCTAGAGTATGCCCATAGCTTTTTCAAATGCAAAAATGACTAATTGTTTTACGGGCATCTTAATCAGTAAAGACATTGTGAACCCGAACGGCGTAGATATACTGCTTATACAACAGCCACGTAATACCTCTTCCACTTCTGAAGGTTTGTTGGTGGAGTGCTACAAAATGAATGCGAATGCACGTACTGACTAAACACCCCCCCAAAATAAAACTGAAACATCCCGTAACATACATTCAGTATTGAGTTGTCGTCCTTCTAGCTTAACCGACTTTGCGTAAGCGCATCGGTTGATAGCAGGCATCCAATAGAGCTGGAGATGTGAACGGCCAGAGCAATAGTGTCACATGACCGTTTTGACGCAATCACTTTTACACGTTAAATTATTCATAGGCTGTGCTGCATTTCGGAGTGTCCATAGAAGGCTGCAATACTACAAGGCTCAATTTAATACTAATTATCTTTGCAAACCTGATTATTACATTTAATAGTCACATTCTGTGGAACATTTTGTGGCACTTTCATGCCAGAACTGCATTCGTGATGGTTACAAAGTATGATAACTACTAATGAACAGTAATCTGTCCTGGATACTAATGATCTATCACGGAGAATAGGTAGATAACTACCTAAATAGCCTTAAGTGTTCTGATCAATTGTGTAATGCCAACATTCGTTTACTTCCAAGTATTAGAAGAAAACGATGAGTTGCATGAAGATCTGCAACATCCTGTAGCTATAGCTTAGGTAAAAAAGAAAGCCACGATAATCTATTCTTTGCGATTGCGTAAAAGGCTCAAAGCATCCACATAGTCATTCGGAATATAACAATTTGACGAGCAAATGCTTTTGAGAAATTCCTCGACAGGTCTTTATAGTTTTGTGGGTGAAACCATAGATGTCGATTAAAACGTGAGAAAAAATACGCAGTTACAATTGAAGAAACTGAGGAAATCTGTCCTATCCAGCAATAGGGTGGTTTGGGCAGTCTGTCACTGTTAACACAGTGAATGAAACGTGCGTTCTTAGGTAAGCGAATAATGGGCTCATCCATTTGTAGAGTTCACGACCGAAATAGAACAGAACAGTTAGTTTCACTCCCTTGATTCTAATTTAATCGGACGAGCAGACAGCTCGCTGAAGCAACCTAT
The DNA here is from genome assembly GCA_008508345.1 of Paragonimus westermani. Classification (NCBI taxonomy): domain Eukaryota; kingdom Metazoa; phylum Platyhelminthes; class Trematoda; order Plagiorchiida; family Troglotrematidae; genus Paragonimus; species Paragonimus westermani. The sequence continues at coordinate 5,423 of QNGE01008122.1, forward strand.
CTACAGAAAACCGACGTGGACGGGACAGAGTGGTTTTGTCAAACATTTTGCACTGCTGAAGCAACAGAGGAATCTTGTTCGTAGTCTCACAAATACAACAAAGAAAATTTTTTCGGGAGACGTCATCGAACAACAGTTTGTTCTTACTTCGAATGCCCTGCAAGATTAACTGTTAAAACATTGCAGAAAGATCATCATACACTTTGGTTGCTCAAGTGAATAGGAAACTTGTATTTGTCAGCCTGTCATCCAAAGAGAATTCAGCAACGGATTGTTTAACGCACTACTGAAAAACTTTCCAGCTCCGATGATGCGATGCCGGTTCACAGGTAGGCGCGTGCTGATTTCCAACGCAAAACATAAGGCATCTGTCCAAGCCCAAAATAGTGTTGTCTATTCTTTCTCCTGTTACCGTATCACAGAGTACACTGGACGTATGAGGAAGTAGTGTGGTAAGCGCGTAAGTGAGCATCGCGCAGCACACTCTAGATACGGAACAAGAAAATCAATAACCAGCGCTATCGTAGAGAGTTTGGTGGACACAACGTGAACCCTAGTCAGTCTTTTCATGTCGTTCCCAGAGTGTCTTGATAACAGCTTAGGCCAAAACAGCTTAGCAACGAAGCGACGGCTGAAGCGGTCGCCATCCGATTCTCTAATCTTGTGTTGTGTTGTCACAAGTCAATACAAGCCCTTGAACTCCCTTGGTTCGCCTACAAACGAATGCACATTTCATCCATTCTGAATTAACTTTGACAGACTGTCCAAACCACCTTAATGATGGACAGGACTGGTTTAGTTTCTTTCTGGTTGCCCAATTTTCACTGCCCAATTTTTCTCACGCTTTAATCGACCACTATTACTTCACTGTCAGTACTGTTTATGATCTAGTAAGTAATTCCTCAAAACATGCGTCAAGTTGTTAATTATGCATAATTTAGTTTGATGCAAGCGCTTCTTAAAAACTGACCCTACTGTGGTCCACTAACGGATAACATTGGTGGTTGGGACGATTCACGCAAATGCTGTCAGATATGTTTACAACATCCATCGTTATCAAGTTGAATAAAGGAATATCACAGCTGATGAATGACCTTTGAATTAGATAGATTAAACTCATATTTTTGTCACTCCGGTATCAACTGCACTATCGGCTCAATATACGATATTGACATATCATTCAAATAATCATTGTCAGCAGCGACGAGTGATGAAACTCACCTGAAAACGCCGAATATAACAAAGTGGCATTTATGTGTCAACTTAAACAGACATTAAAATTTTTGTCAGGGGATTAAAGTCTGTTGGTGGGAGTACACCAAAAAGTATTGTACACCTACGTTATTGTTCTTATGTCGCGCACAAAGAAGAACAGAACAGTATTCACGTTGCACCTTGGGAAAATACAATTACTTCTGTCCAATTCTAATTGCTGATATCCATATTGCATCTAAAAATCAAGAATCACGCGCTTCTTCTATTCACTTAACAAGGTTTTACGACCGTGTATACATCAGCCACTTTTATAACTTCCAAAATTCTGTCGCAAATGCTTATTGCCTTTAACTCTCAACGCAAATTTATTCTAATGAAAATCTTCTGAAGATACTCCAAAACATCCACTACGAACGATTCTATAAGAGCTTCCGAAACTCATCCGGTCGATTCATCTGTGATCTTTTAGCGTCTTCTGAAGAGGTTGCATCTTGATTTTAGATACTGAATATATATCTTAAAACAAATTTCCGCAAGTTGACACGACGCTATTCGTAAATGCTTCTGATTTTGATTATGCCCTGATTGGGTTTCATGCTATTTTTAGACGAGTTGACCACATGATTGCGTCTGTATTAGGGATAGCTTCATTTTCGATTGCAGTTTACCCAGTCGTTTTACCGCTCGATAGCTCCGACTAAACTGTTCCCAAATGTCCTATGGTTGAGGTTTTCTTTAACAATTCGGTTTAGCGTTTATACACCACTTTTTTTCAACAACTACACAAATATTTTTGAAAAGTTTCTGACGATACTGAAAGTGATGCGGAGAAAAACTGGTATTTTCGCACGAGGTTCGTAGGTTACCGACGGGAAATCATTGTTTTTACCATTGCTAACTGACCAGGTTGATCAGGTACAATTGAACATTCTATTCGCTAAACTTCTTAACTACGGTGCTAGTTGGAAGAGAACAAACCGTTGTGTTTTCAGAAGCAAACTACAATAAGCATACTTGTAGAAATCAATCATAAGACACTGTCATTGGGCCCAGTATTCAGAAGTAAGACAATGGGTGTGAACGTATCGGAGAAAATTGGAAGTGTTCCAGAAAAGAACTATTTAGAAAGGGTGGCGTGGACACTGATGAAAAAAGCCGATTTAACAGCGAACTAACACAGTGTTGGTGTGAATCACATTATTCCACAGAGAATTTGTGTGCCCTAATAGCCAGATTTTTTATCCTTTCTGGGTTGGCAACTTAGATAGAACATACTTTTGGCCGCTTTAATATCCTTCCTAAGCCTAATAAACCTGCTGTTTTGAGTAACTGAACGGTGTACACTGAAAGGCATGGTAAGATAGATCTCCTGAAGACAGTTGCGTCCTATAAGACCTGAGAGTTCATTCAGCTTTATCGTTTGTTTTGTACCATGTGTGAGACTGTACAAGAAGACCCAATGACTACTGTGTGATTGGTTAATGGATCAGATATGTAGTTTTTGACGGATTATCATCGGGTCTAGAAGTTCCCATTGCTGTGAATTCGTTTTACCTCTTCATTATTTTGATTAGTTAATGCGACCAGTTCCTCAGTCACGCAAGTAGTCAGTTTAGTGAAGTGCATCACAGATTCTGTCGTAATCCGCTTCAAAAGAGCAGCGACTACGTCGTACAGGCGTAACCTGTAACAATTGCAGTTCCAAGCCAGTTTCACATGAATCCATCGCCATTTATCGACCCATCCGTTTTCTGTTTTTGCGTCTTTCGCCGCAATTTAGGACAGTTGGTAGTTTCTCACGGCCAAATGTTGCGTTTTTCACTGAAAACTAAAGTTTGATTGTTGTACATTCTTCTGTGAATCTTAGAAGCAATACTGCCCAAATCAATTCTCTGGCCACACGAACTTCCCTTATTTTGACTGGCTAATCATCCGGGATAGATGCCGGTTACTTTGGTTAGAGGAGGTTGGGAAATGCTGGTTCACGTATCCCGGAGTGGTTTGCCAGAAATCCAGCGTGATTGCGATGCGCCGTTTAAAAAATTCGTTACACATTTTCCTCGTTGTTCAACGTGTTTTGGTAGCGCAGTTCACTTTGGTGGACACTGTGGAGCAGCTCTGTATCCTAATTTTTAAGCCTGACTAAGCATGTTCATTTTTGCCAACTCTTCGGGATTGGTTTAATAGTCTACACAATGAGCAGCCGGAAAAAGTAGGTCTGGACAATGTTCTTCCTCTGAACATGATGCACTTGGACACTTGATGCATTCAGCACCTACTGCTCTGTTGCTTTCCCCTGAATAATGCAGCAGATAGATTGAACGTTCACAGTCGTACGCTCTCCACGTAAAATTCAAATTGTCATATGAACTTCCAACACTGTACACGCTCCAGGGATCTGCACTCTTTGAACGTGTGCTGGTAAGACCGTTATTCTTGTCAAATCACCTCATATCTGACCGAGTATACACAAGTCGTTCTGTTACCACTCTTTGTCTGACGTCTGCTACTTGACTGTTGTCACAAGTCCTCGTTGGTTGTGCACTACCCGACATTTCATCAGTTTGATCGAATTCTATCTCCCCGTTGTACTCTCGCTACAATCTTAGCCAACTTGATCTCCTTTAAGTCGATTTCTAAAGCTCACTTCTGTATCTTGAGTGGATTTTCAACATCTACCGCAGTTTCTTCGTTTTTGAGTGCCAACACGGTGATCAGAACGGAACCAAACAGTAACACCTATTTATCAAGGTAATTCAACAAACACAGACGTCGAATTGACGCCAGATAGTTCGGTTAAAGCGTCGACTCTGGATTACTGAATTTTCAACGTTATCAAAACGCAGAACAGTCAGGGAACTAGAGATCGTCTGTCATCTTTACATTGGTCTGTATCAACTGGCGCAACTTGAATGTTGGAAGTCAACAGCACACGAATTGTTTCGATAGCATTTTTTTCTGTGCTTCGCGTTAAACTTATTTTGAGAACCTTGGAAGTGTAACAAGAAAGATAAGTGTTTGACAGGTGGAGAAATCTTGGATAACCTGAAGCTATCGACTGTTATCAGTACGTTTCACAATGTTCGCTGTTGCTTTGAGCGTGAAAACACCTTTGAAAGGATGAAGTAAATTTAGTTTCTGAGTTTGCTGCATCCCTCGGTCAATACATAGGGCAATGTATCTTGACTAGCAAATGACAAACTTGTACTTAGAACTGTGATCTGTTATCTGATTTCCCAATAAAAACCCAGATTAGCATAACCGTTCCAAACATTGTTCACACGATATTGTAGATGTATATCTACAAATAGTCATTCATTTTGGCATGGAATGAAGAAAAGTGACTGGTGTTTAGCGCACTCGTCTAAAGCATTCCTCGAGACGAGCGCAGATTTTGGCCAGAAAGAGACTATGCAACCAGGATCAGTACTACTCAAGGGACAGAACTCCAGTCGACTATGTCTACTGGCAGTAGGTTGGCCGAAAATGTGGTAAAAACGTAAAAGCCCTGGCTAACTATGAGTTTCCTCTTCCGGTATCAAACCGTTAATGACGCCTAACAGTATTTACCTATAAACTTAGTACCAATGCACATTCCCTAATCGAGTACGGAGGTGGGCTGAATGTTTCCGTGCTGTTGACCTGGAATTAGTCTACAAAGTTCTTCGATTCACGCTTAATTTCAGTTCCATATATTAGTCATTTTAAGTTACCTAGCTTGTTGTTGAATCAAGTGGATGCCGAAGGAAACCAGAATTATAGGTAACACGCCTAAGCTTGAATAGCTCAAAGAATATCCTCCAATATTTTTGGATCCTGTTAACACAACAGTTTTCGCACGTTTTCACCTAGCTGTCTTTATTAACTTCCATTATTTTAAAACAAAATTGATTCATCCATAAAGAAGAAGGCTGTAAAACTCACGTCATTAGTACGCAAGAAGAGCCGTTGAGGAACAGTTTTTAGCTTAACTTTCGTAAGTTCTGAGAAGTAATGATTTGTCTGAACCTTCACAATTGTGAGTTTGGCATTTCCGACACAAGACCACGGAAACCCTGAAACACATTTAAATCAAGACCAAAAAATGGATTAGAAACTAATGAATGATAATGTTGACAAATAACAGTTTGGTCATCCTGTAAGTGCGGTTTGTTTGAAAAAGGGCATTTCATAGCGCTGTAGACTACATATGCAGTCAGTAATTGTTTTCGGCTTTTCAAAAGCATGCAGATAACTGGACACAATAATCAACCGGTCCGAAACTAGTAATGCTGTTTACACAATATGTGCGTTAATTCATACACAATCTCAATCCGAAATATCTTACATTAGTTCACTGGTATAGGTGGTACGGAATTTTAAAAAATAATTGTATGAATGTGCTCGGAACCATTGTTCTCAGGTAGAAATCTGTCAACCAATACGTTCGCAAAAATTTCCAAGAATTTTGAGGTGCTTCAACACTCTGATTACAAGGCAAATAACACCGTCTAGTTTATTTGGTCTTTTGGACCAACTTTCCGAGATGAAACATAGCAGAACCTAGCAAGACCACTAGTTTATGGAAGTAAGTGGGTCTCCTCAAAATTTCTTCAGTGGTATTTGTTATTGATTCTCCTTCTCGTTGTGGTGGGTTTCTCTATGTATATTCAGGTGAACTTTGTCAATATTAATTGCAGTTTGCGCCCTCCATTAATGATTATTAAGTCTCAGAGATATCCGCCAAACAATACTTTCAATCATATGCTCAACTTCATCGGAGCGCACGCAGAGTTATATTCCTTGCAGTGTCTCATGGTCCGAACTAATGTTGTCTGTGAACTGGTTGCCAGTGAAGCTGAAAAGGTTTTTGAAAATCTGCACATTGTCTGATTTAGAACTCTGTTCAGTGCATTAGCAGAGGATGAGAGCGCAAATCAACGTGAATTGGGGTCAGTGTTTGAGGAGCTTGGTCTAACAATTTCGTGAAACAGTTGATCGCCTGTTTTATCAGTTGTTTGCGAGCGCCTAACGCCCAGGAGACAATTTTTGGTTTTATAAACAGATGGTGCGTTGTCCGAGGGTTGATATCAGCAGCCCATGTGCACGAGCTAATTCCACTCACGTGAGCAGTACCAACCTTGGTTACTATTTTTTGCTGTAACGACGCCATCTAGTTCGAGAAATCCATATATTATCCTAAGCGCTCAGGAGCTAGTGAAGTTGACGTAACAGCTAGTCTACTCAGCAAACCTATAAAATTTAACTTCAGCACACGGAGGTTTAATTTTCTGGGAAATTCTACCTCTGCCTGATGTGTTGATGCTTTTCACTTCGTCAAATATTCTGGAAATTGTGAGAAATACTTCAGCCTTATAACAAACAGAATGCAAACAGCATTTTTCATGAGACGTTTGCAATACCGCGCAGGATAGGCATGTGCAGTATGCGACTTTAATTGCGTTCTTTCCTTTAGCAGTCACCGGTAAGAGGAATCGGCAAAGAATAACCGGTTTTAGTGAAACCCACGCACACTTCAGCAGAAGAATTTACTTGTTAGGTGGATCTGAGAAGCATAGAGGGAAACGCCTATTTAGTGACTACCCAATTAAACTTTCGAAATGGGAAGACATATTATATCATGAGGCTGATGCGTACTTGCACCACTCAAACTCAAATCAGTGACTGCCAGTGAACAAATGAAGCAAGTTCAACGTACATAAAACTGTCATACTGTGTAACATTCGTTAGCAAACTTTCAGCATCATTGTTTCCCTAAAGAAAGAAGCTGGTGGAAATGGATGAATTTGGGACAATCAAATAAAATTACGTAAGATATGTTCTGCATCGTCAGTCCTATTGATCCCTTCAATTACGACAAAAGGAGTGTAGATAGTTTATTACCTCACCAGTTTAAATTTTGAAGTATGTTCGGTTGTTTTAAATTCACGAGAGCCCATTCCAAAGTGAGTGTGTCTGGGTGCTATTCTTATTGCTGCCATTGACTCACTCCTACTTTACGCCTATTTAAATTGATTTGTGCTAATTGTTCACAGTCAGCGTATCGTAACCGAGGACGGCGGTGGAGATGACTCTGTAGAATACCTCCTACATAATGTTACTCGTGTGTTTTGAGTTAGCCAAAGGCATAACCGTTTTACACGGCTGAGTGTTGTAAGTCCACTGATATTTTAACGTGGAAAGGCCGTCAATCCTAGCACGCTAACACACTAACTACCGAAATTTTTCGTGTATTTCCACTAGAGTATTCTTCCGAGTGAATTTCTCTGGGAATAAACAACAAAACCCATTTTAGGTTATCCGACACAAAAGTAGTTCGTTTGTTGCGATGACAATCTTCGTTTGCATATGACCCTGGCAAAACTGTCTTGCGTTATGGTCGTCGCTATAATTAGGTATTACAAGATTTTGTCGACGTTTTCACGTCCTCGTAAAACTAGACGCCCGTGATAGTTTTGAGTTTTGTCCCCATCCTGCCTTATAAAAAACTGAATTTGTGTTTTTCCACAACATATATCAGTAGCATAGTTATGCGTACTTTCCGATGTCTACCCGTAGAAGGTAAATTGAGGCATACTCTTATCCAATGATACAAAATATGTGAGCATTGTAAGATATGTGAACGAAACCTTGATGAATAACTTTCAACAATTTGCACACATCATTGCACAAAATCAAATTCGCGCTAACTTTATCACGACATTGAATAAATAAATGTAAAACGAACACTGTGTTTACTTGCCTTAGAAGCCCAAGGTCAGCGCCATGGACATCCCCTACAAGCTGGCAAAATTAACACCATAGTTTTATTGATTCCTAGATGCTATCTTTTGTTAGAAAATAATCTGTAATGTAACCAGAGGACAAAACTAACGGTTGTTTATATGCTATCTATATCGCCATCTAAACTTATAATTGATAATGCAAATAAATAGTTCGATGGAAACCCCTCTACAGCAATTTTTCCGTTGTGCTGGTAACCTCCATGAAGGTTTCTTATACAAACTTTAGACGTCATTATGATAACATTAATCTGGGGATAGCAATGACAGTATACTGAAAGGATAGAGGAACTTGCTTCTGAATATTATGACACAGTAAGAAAATCGCAGTTTCAAAAGTAAACCTTGAGTAACTCTTAGACAAAACGAAAGTGGCTTAAGTTGTGAGCCTCGCTTGTTTCAGTAAAATGTCCGCCCAATCGTACTTTGATTTCAACGGTCAATACAAACGCAGTAATCATTGCTTTGTCGAAGCATTTCCTTGCAGCTTCTAAACAATCATTTACTATCTACCTCAATAGGTGATCTAGTGCTACGCCACAAGAGATACAAAACGTAACTAGAACGATCGCACAAAGAGATGGTGTGGAATGTTGCCTCATGTGGTTTCCGCAATTTGTGCACTTAATGAAAACTTACTTGCATTGGTGTGCAAGAATATAAACAACCTCTGCACAATCACGTCACTTTTAAAAGTACGGCGTAACACTCTTGGTTTTCATCGTCCTATCGCGCTTTTATAGGTCCGATTGGTAATCTACTAAGTGAGGTTGTACTGAATATTGCCATGAAGCAATGTTTAGAATCTGTGAAGCGAAAGATATTAAAATTCCTGTTTTGCCTCACAATACATCATGATGTAAGTCAAGCACACGTCTAAATTTAGAAAGGCGTGATCAACCGTTCATTAGCTCTTAATTGCTCCCCAGATATTCAAAGATTACGGCTTCAAACATCTCACCTAAATCAGCCACGATCTTTAAGTTAGTAATCAGTCTCTTTTAAGTGCATGTCGTACCTGCTGAACAGTTCTATCCAAGTTATAATTCATCTGCTGTGTTCAGTAGCACTAGAAGGTAGTTTATTTCTCTCAATCTTACGTATTTGGTTGAAAACTATTTATCTGACGACCCAAAAGGTGAGCAATGTGATCAACGTCGGCCACACTTTCTCTCACCTCCATCACATCACTGTCATTTTCTTGAAGTAAATCATATTTTGCCCAGACTAACTCATCGGTCATTTAATCAAAACAGAGGGAAGACAGGTTGCCAGGGGAAAACATTTACCTTTATCCTCATCAGTCGCCAATGTAAAACCAGTAGGTTTTATAGAAACTATCCAAAGACAAAACCGGCGAATGAACAAGTCATAATTTCTATCTTTCGTGCGCAATTATTGTAATCAGCTCCACAACACGGAGACTGATTCTGTCAGTACCAGTTGTGCACATAAAAATAGTTGATGTTTTCTGATCAGTTTTGCGTCACTGATCGAGAGCAGCTTTGAGTAACGAATGAACAACATCTTGAACAATTAGACAGGGTCATCTAGGTGACCGGTCATCGAAGTGTGCTTGGTGACCAACGAAGCAACCTTCTTCAAGTTCGATACCGATATTATTTGTGCTGTTATCCTGACTATGCTAGGCCGTTTTGGAATGATCTAGCTACACTGTGTCCCCATTTTTCCATTCTCACAACTTGCCAAGATTGGTTTTTCTCTGTAGCGTGTAGTTTGAGAAAACAAAATACTTTCACTGTTTCTTCAGTCAATTTATAGAGTACCCGTTTAATCTACCTCAATTTTGTAAAACTGATTTACCAAAGGTGTAAATGGCCACGCAAAAATGCTAATTCTTGGTTGTTTGTCGTGGTAGGTCTGCAAAGTAAACAAGCGGTCATTGCTGAATTTAAAAATACTCACTAACCTATTCACAACGTTTAATTTCTTTAGTACTTAACCGAATCTGTTCTCTGCTCTGATTATGTATGACAATATCTTCTGTTAGCCGGTGGAGTATGTACCTTAGCGTAAACTGCAATGTGACGTATCTTCATAAAATATGATAAGTAAGCTTACATTGCTGCATTCTAAAGGAGGTCACCGCAGACAAATTTATTGTGCTTTATACACTAGTCTGCATGCAATAAACAGGACTAAATGTGGTTACCTCCAATATAAGCGTGGTTTTAGCGATATATACATGAATGCGGACAAATTCATTTGATAGGCAATGAGTTCTGAGTCTCCTAAGGTTGTGAACAGAAGGACCACCTACAGACCGTATGTATACACCAAAACTCGAATGAATAACTAGTAGGTGAATTCAAACTCAATGTACTGGGTCGAACAAACGAAGTCATGCGATACCGACTGAATAAACTTTTTTCAGGTTTTTTTGAAAAAACGCGCCGGTGTAACAGATATGAGCCAGAATTATTTTTCGGCGAAAGATAGTAACGTGACGTGGGTAAACAGACCAGTAGTATGTTTGTTTATTCTCGTGAATATCTTGTCTTTTTATTTGTACGGTTTGTACAGAATTATTGGCGTTTAACCAAAGAGGGTACGCGCTGAGCAGCATGATGTATCCGGCACATTTAGGACCACCCCACATTTCTTCGTGCTTGTGTTGCATAGATCGGTTCATCATAAACAAACTCCGTACTTCAACCGGCTCTCTGTGATTGCGTGACCATTCTTCGAAAACTTGGTTTATTGTCCACCCACATGTATTCACTGTCTATTTGCGAACGATTTCAAGCAAACTGTGTGGTGTCTAAGCTGGCGAAATCCGAACTGCGGATAAACAATCGGTGACCGCACGATTGTTCATAAGCCTAGTTTTCGGATGAAATGATCTTATTGTTCCAGTGAGGACAGTGTAAATCACTTGAGCTGAATCTAGTTGCAGTGCTTTTATCCTTGATTTGTCGTGCTATAATCTTCTAGAATATATTTATACTGATTTGTATCTCTAATCGAGTCTTTTCGCTTGACCGCCTTGCCGAATAAATCAACACAACTGGTTATGCATAACAGTCCACTTAAGAAAAATCGGATCGAGTTCGACAGATTGTGTTACGAGCTTTCAGACTGCGTCCATTAAGTTTTCCGTTAAGAATTATATGAAAATTCATCGATGAGTCCAGCTGCCTCTGTTAATTCAGCTGTGAATTGTAACACGGATGGACAGTATGATATACCTTAAGTGAATGTGTACTGCTTATTCTGCTGATTTGTTCGACAGCTCATTCTAAGTGTGCATCACAATAGTTGATAATTCATTTCAGAAAAGTTAGAGATAACTAATTGTTCACACAATGGATGTGCTAATTGTGGCTTCAGCTTGAGAAGACATCCAAACAGATACACAGAAGGAAGCTTCCAGCAATATTTACTTGGACGCCGCCTACTAGCTTGATCATTTAACATCAGAATAATTAAAGACACCGCCCAATATTCTGGGTAGCTATTCTATCTTATGGTGTCTCCCTTTCATATATATGTGCAACAATCGGCTTTTTAACAGGCCCTTTTTTCCCTTGTAGCTAACATCACAAACATGCCGCCTACAGAGCACATCCACTACTTGTTCCCAACGTATGAAAGTATTCCTAGAATAGAATAGTTGTGGAGTTTTACTGCTGGTCCAAATGTGTTTTGGCCAAACGTTTTTGAACATACAAAGTAGATTTGTGTTCAGCCCTCGCTGTAGCTCAAGAACACCGCTTTCCATGTTTGACTTATACTGTGGCCACATTCTCATGAAAAATCTAATCGCAACCGACCCTGACTGACTTTAGGTCAGTTAAAGCCAACTTACTGTGTGCTGGTTAAAGATGTATTAGCGGCCAGTTTGTCCAGTCGTATACATTCTAGATTTTATCAGAATTAAGAGGCAGTAACTTATGATTCCTGTAGAGCAAACAAAGCAGCGTGAGCATTGCTCACAAACAGGTGGCCGAACATTCGAATAAGAAAATTTGATCCTGCTTACTTGAAGCTGATGTTCCACTAATCCACATTGTTATCTCATCGCAGCATGGTCAGAACCCAAACTTTCGTCAGGGTGAGAGTGCGAATCCTTGTTGAGCTTGGTCAAAGGCGATCCTCAAGTCTGGCTCTGCGTTTCAAAATGGGCTGGCTTGAAATTCAGTCTGAATGCAGACTTTATGATAAGGAGAGGATGGAGGCCAAGTTGTAAAAATCAATTCTTTGAATGCAATGAAAGGCTCATATGTTCCATTGATCAATCAACCATTAGATATTTCAGTAGACCTCAAGAGATAAACCTAGCTTCATTCATTAGAGTGGTCTTTATTCTGTCATATTTATAGGCATTCATCTCTGCATAACCTGCTCAGGCAAGGCTAGCAATTACCCTGACACACGTGTTTGTATGTGCAGCCGATAAATAAAAACCACACCCATGTTGTTTCAGTGTATGCGTGGTAGTGATATCTCATCGACCAGTTCTGTGGTTCTCGAGGTGACTCAGCGAGATCTCTCGCCTAAATGTTCCCTTGCCGCAAACTAAGGAGATGTTGGATTAAGGTACCACAATTCTTGGTCTCACCTAATGGTTCATTTTGCATAGAAGATCGGTGACTGGATAATCAAACGAAACAGGTCTTCGTCGTTCTCCTTAATCCTGATTTAAAATATGGTTATGCAGCTGACAGATTTTACTGCGTGTCAATGGAATACATTTGAGTAAACCTCATTCTCACGTCTTCGTACATTTATATGGGTTTGTCAATCGAGTAGAAGGAAGGCAGTTATTACATCTGATGTGTGTGCACTTTTGATGGCAGCTGCCAATAAACGCAATTTCATGTCTATTTAATACTAGTTCATACAGTGGCAAATACGGTTAATCAAACAGAAATAACCCAGGGTGAAGTTGGGTGTACGACCTTCCGATTTTTGCATTTTTGCATCCAGAATTAGAAACATAATTTTACGAAAGTTCTTTGTCCACGTTTTTGCTTCAAAATATTTTAACTGGTTTCTTCACTTTCCCCAACCATTGCTGTCCACTATCATTGATTGAAAAGTGAAAAACTGTTCTATAAGGAATTGTGCCCAGAATGATTGTTTATTGGACAACGCGACGGTTACCACGCCATCCCCCTATTCTGTAGCCTTTTCTGACGAATGAATTCTTGTGAAATTAAATGGGAATATGAGTGTGCACGTAGGATCTGCGTGCACGAAACAGCCGAACAAATACGTCTATTAATGTTTGGAGGAAGAACGATAACAATATTTTCGTTTTCAATGGGTCTACCCACCGTCTTAGTACGTTTG
>QNGE01008123.1:3770-18730 GCA_008508345.1 Paragonimus westermani
AAGAGGCTGGCTGCAAAGTCTATCTGAATGCGAAGAATGCGATCAAATGTGAGTGATGGTCAACTTGAAAATCAGTAGGGTGCCGATCGGCTGGTGGATTGATGGGCATCACTGTAGGGTGAACTCGGGGATTTCACGTTGGGATTAGATCACGATGATTCACGAAGCTGAGGTAATAACTGATATTCAAGTTGAAAATCACTCACATTTCATCGCAGCCATCACATTCAGATAGACGTTTCAAGTTGGCCTCTTTCGAAAAGAAGCACTAGAATCCAGTTTCTCCCCCATTAGAGCTTGTCAGTAGTGCATATTCTGCCTCGAGTCTAGTGCTTGTTTTCGAAAGAGGCTGGCTGGAAAGTCTGTGTGAATACGAGGACTGCGATCAAATGTGAGTGATGGTCAACTTGAAAATTAACCAAATCCCCAACTACTCATCGATAACTCATTTGCCAGTTAGCTGTGCCATTTAATGTGGACACAGTAGAGTTTGCAGGTCAGTACCAATACTGACAGTACTAACTGAAATTGTGTAGAAACTCAGTCTGCATCAGACTACTAGATGACATTGTATTTTCATAGGATATGTTAGCATAAGTGATACATGCTCAATAGTCAAGATTCGCCGGATGCACGCCACCAGTCTTGTGTTCTTGTTGCTACTCAGCAGGTTAACATACTTGGTGAAATTCGACCACATATCATAATCAGATAACAACAGAAGTTTCAACTCGTGAGCACCAACTCATTTCTAAAGTAGCTCTGCCGTTCATCTCAGACTCGGGTAGATTCACTCGGGTAGATTCATCGTTCACGGACACTCCTACACACGATCGGAAGAGTAGTGACGGTGTCTGAAAGGGTGTAAAATTCACAGTTGCATGATACTGAAAGCTATGTTAGTTTTGACGGTGCGTAGTTTTGTACGTTTTACCATGAGAGTGGAACAACAGGGGAATACTTTGAAGCTAAAATTGTAGAACNGCTCATAGCTCTGAATGGTGAACATCGATCCATGTAATGATTGCCTTCACATTCTAAGCAAGACAAGACGTAACTCCGTCCTGGTTCGTCCGTCACGTTAGTGGCTAATGAGGCAATACGGTTTCCACGGGCTTCGGATCGTTCGTTCTTATAAAACCCATCGCGGCTTTCACCTGATTCTCTCGTATAAATGGCCTGCGTAGCAGCTACCTCCGCACAATCGCACACGGATTCGACCAAGTCTTTCAAAGTGGGTTCTCGAGGTGTTCGAAGTATGCCAGAGGCTTTCTTGAACCATTCAATCTGCAACGCATGAGGCAGTCGTCTAACTATCGCTTCCACGGTTACGGAAGCATTCAGATATGTCTCATACTGCATCTGCCGTAGTGTATTTAGGCAGACATTCATCTGTATTACTAGCTTGTTCAATGCATCCCCATCGTTCGTTCTCACGGTCGGTCCACCAACTAGCTGACTGATGTGGGCCCGAGCTCTTAAGTGCGGGCGACCGAACCTCGTCCCAAGTGTCTCCATCGTATCTCGAAAACCTTCCTCAGGTTCCAATATGGCACAACTTTCGATGGCTTCTCGTGCTTCGCCGTCACAATAATGAATCAGATAAGATAAACGGGCTTTCGGATCTTGCACAATGTCCAACACACTGGACTGAAAATTACGAATAAACAACCAGTATCTTTTCGGATCCCCATTGAATCCAACTATGTCCCGTTTGGGGAGGTTCGACAGGGAATTAATAATCCTCCCAAGCTCACTTGATTCTTGACGGCTGTTCGACGACTTGTCGACAGCCCTCGCACATGCTTCCGGCAGGACTCGGTCTCGCAAACCGCCATTTTGCATCCCACCACCGTACCACTCAGCCACCGACCCGATACTCAGGGGTCTTTTACAGGAGCATTAAACGAGGTACAGGCAGCATCCCTGCAGTCATAAGCGTCAGAGTTTTCGCCTTGTTTTCCCGCACAAATTATCTGGCAGTCACCATCAGGCTTATAAATCCTCAGACCTGTGTCAGCTGGATAGTGTATTGCGGATTTTGAAATCAATTTTTCTAACTCCCTTATGCGCAATTCAGCTGCAGACAGCTTCTCGGTTAACATAATCTCGTCACTACCATCATGCAAATCACCGATGAAACATCCGTCGTCGCTTTCGTCCATTATGCGTGAGCCACTGGTCAAATTATGTGAAATAAGCGGGAGAATCGAAATATGCTTCCTAGTAGCCTAGTCCTACGCACGGTCTGGGCTGGATATTGCTGTATATAAACATATATATATCTTAAAATGGGCAGAGGGCAGAAGATTATACGTAAATATATATATACCCACATCTAAGGTGTTTCTACATGTTCACCAATAAACAATATAAATATACAGCAACTTACGACCAGGTTTACAAGCGCATACAACAGTGAAGCGGAAACGTGATAAAGTGTCCGATTAATTTCAGCGGTAAAACATGCTGTGGGTTTCAGTTACTCATATAAACAAATGTGGTAGAATACGGCAGAAATTGAAATATTATTACGAAAGTGGAATACAGTTCAATTGTTCACGTACGATGTAGTGTTTATGAAAGTAAAACAAATTTCACCGTATCAAACAGTCAGGTGGAAGAGTGAATAATGCAAACGGAATTCACGTGAATTTCGGAGATCAGTGCATACTACTACAACTAGTAAGTAGAAAAATGTGAAATGAGAAATTGGAGTTCTCATCAAAAACTGACCTGATTTTCTTCTGCACGCCAGCATGCCGAAAACTTTCAGCATAACATCACGTAATCGTTTCCACACATTATACACTATGTCGCATCCTACGTGCTCCCTTCAGGCGGAAACACGCCAACTGTGCAAAACGCTGTTGAGGAAACATTTGCAAACACAGCACTGACTTTCCTCTCTTCGCTCTGTCGTCATCACACCAAACAAACAATTGTTACAGAATTTCAACAGCGTCAACTTGTACAACCTGAAGCTCTCTGTCTCTGATGTTTGGAATGTCGAAACTGCGGAGTTGGGTGTCAACAACACGATCGGTTTTATTGAATCAGCAATCAGGTGAACTACCACCGATATGCAGTTTTACAGGAGGTCTATTCCCTGGGGCAAGGTCAGTTTTATGACTATATAGATGTGTTGTTTGTTTCAGTTGGCACCTTGCAAACTGGACCGCACATCAACGAAAGTGGGGATTTTGTGTATTCAGGTGACTGCAACGAACTAGGTTAGAAGCTGTTGTTCACTATCAGGGCTCTATTCGGGCTACCCTGCCTGAAATCTTCCGACAAAACGCACCTGGCGCCTGCATAAAAGACCGTGAGGCGAAGACCAGTATTCTTGTTTGGGAAATTGTTTAGATTGGAGTGTTAACGGGGGCTACAAGTAGAACACGAACAGAGCACTTTCCGACTGGCGTATGTGTATGTGTATTGGTTTGGAAGAAGACAGTGTTATTTGGGCGAGAAATGAGGCTGTATGCTCGTCCATCGTCACCGGATTTGTACAGGAATGAGTGCACATATGATATCCTCGTTCTCGTTCTTCAACTCCAATTTCACGTCGAGACGAATGTGGACGGGGGATTGAAGCAAATACAAGACCGCGGGTTAGTTGACTAGGCAACAAATACCAGTGTGTGACATATCCCTCCGTTTGTGGATAGTATTGTGTTCTTTGGGCGAGATTAAATCACGAGCAAATTACACAGGTGAAGATGGTGACAGATATCGACCAGTTTGTTACTGTGAGTAGTCAGCGAGCGTTGCACAATCCTAGGAGGGAGGAGGCGCAGTTCGCGACCAGACTGTGTAAAGTCAACCGGGGAATCCTGACGAATCTCCTTTAATAAGAGGCGGATTAAATCGAATCTGTTACAGTGATCTCACAACGAACAGAATTGTATTGTCAATTAACTCACCGATGGGTAGATGTTCTTATCTGGCAATGAGTAGATGTAGGTGTGTTTTTGTTCGCCGAGTATCAGTGGGCACGTGGGTTGTTTGAGGAAGACCTCATTGCTTACTGAAATCTTGCTACTCATAGAATCGGTGGAGGACCGGTGCAGATACGTGTAACAATGCAGTCACATCACAATGATTCCACGTCTGAACCACAAAATTTCACAAGGCAATCCGGATGCGTCCTGACCACGACTGTGGACACATTTTCTATCTGTTGAAGATGTGTGCTGATCAAAACGCTCCGACAGCGGTGTGTTCAACTGGACACTCCCGAACCAAGTAAAGATTATGGATACCATATACACATAGCTCTCTCTGAGTGTGTCCCGTTGGGAGGTCTTATAAGGGCTGCATCGTACATGTTCAGGTAAGAAAGACCGGGAGGTTACAATTAGACATACGGGCTAACAGTCGAAAACTTTGCATTAGTTGAGGTTGGTAACATCAAAAAATATTGTACATTTTCATTGGGGGTGTCAACATTTCGGTTCCATGATGTCACAGCTGTTAAATTTTGTTACACTCCGTGATAGTACTGGTGCCACCAATTTGGTATTCATTCTCAAAATTGCTATCCTCCACAATGAGCGAATGTGTGCACAGCTGATGCAGGAGCCTATGACATCCGTTATGACTGGATCAAATCGAAATTGTGGTGTGGGCGATCCGAGCATATCCACATTCTATACTCTTCCAGTGATTTTACATCATTCAATGTACACATGGAGGCTATTAGGTTTCAAACGAAACGAATATATCACCAGCCTTAGACAAGTACTCAGTTGAAACCTGAGCAATTGACACGTCGAACTCCGCTTTCTGCTGTTCTGGAATGGGTGTGGTGTGGGTGTCTTCTATCCTTTGTAAGATAGAAGGTATTTTAAAGTCCAATATCAAATGGAATTACTATGAGACTAAGCGTCTTGGTCTGCCACACATACGCGTATCTGCGAATCGAATGGAATGTGAGCATACCATAACCGTACGATTTTCTTTGCCCCATAAATTTTTCGAATGTGAACGAGGCCCGTCATTAGAGTGAGCTGAACATAGGATTCAACCGGCATTCGATTTCACTTGTCGTTGATGAAATAGACAACATGTGGAACCGTTCTCTATGTGTCGGAATGAGGAGGTGTAACAGTGAACACTAGTGTGCATTCTGTGGACTTCTGATATTGTGACCGGATAGCACGAGCGGCACAGTGGTATTTCAGTTGGTCAGTTGACACGGGTGACATACGTTTGAAGGACACTGAAACTGTTACGTCTTATTCGGGTGTAATGGTATTTTAGGATAGTGTGAATGACATGAGTTAGTCCCTGATGGAACTTAGAAGTTTACTGTCACATTGCTCTATCTATTTCGCATCCGAACATGCACATTCATCGGACTGAACAGGAATAGTATATTTCGATCGGTATCCTAAGCCACGCCTTTCCCACAAAATCTAATTCCATTTACAGCAAAATTTATTCATATGCCTTCATTGCTCTGAACCAATTCGTCCAACATTAACATGAATGTGTAAACCGCAGACCGGTAGACCATACAGTTGTCTGTGTGATGGCACACTTGCTTTCATTCCCACTCTCTTCGACTGAAGCCACGCACACGTACTGATTCGTTCACTGAAGTCCAGTTGTTCCATGCATTCCACTTACACGCGAGCGTCGTTTTCAATTTCACTACTGAGCTTGTGTTCTGTCGGGTTCAGAAGACGATACGTTAGTTTTACACAATTCCTCATGTCCGCTATGTTGAAACGTAAGAAAAGCGATTGTGGCTGTCTAATCGGATTCAGAAGTCCAGTTCTCTACCCTGCTATTTGTGTGTGACCATTGAGTGTGGAGGGATTATCATTGAAATGTTAACGCCCACCAACCAGTCCAAATGCCTCCGAAGGGGGAACATGATCACTTACGTTTGGATTCACTAGAGTTCGTTCTGTGTTGGTGGTCGAAACATTTGTCGTCCTAGGAAGAACACTCTGGTTTCCCTCACAACTTGTCAATTATAAATCAACCTACTTGTTAATTGTCGTCATCCGGCTATTTTATACCATGTCAGATTCGTCTATCGTGGTGCACTTTAAATTTACACTCAACTAAAAATTTGGGTGCTCCATTTTGCACGTTCACGGCCCAGTTCTTTTCGTCTTTTTGATCGAACATCCAAGTGTTCTGTGGTCCGCAGTTTTCTCCAGTCGTTCCGGTAGATTGTTTCAATCTCCCTTGATATTGCCTTCAAAATGGGTATACTATTCTGCAATGATGAAATGGAATGTAGAGAGACTTTCCTATATATGACAATGTTCGTGCGAATTTTGCAAAACTCAAGTCAAGTCAAGGCAGTAGGAGAAATGTTAATGTATTCGAGCCCAGCGATTCAATCAAATCAGGACTACCATTTTTTTAAATCAGTGAGGATCACCCAGCAACAAAAGCTTGGTGTAGCTGGGTGTGTGAACCGTCCAACTAAAAACCCTGTAGCCGTACCAGAAACTACAGCAGTTGAAATTTGCTAATGCAATAGAGAAAGATGTCAGCCCATACTAATTACGCCAACCAACTACTTAAAATAGTATTTTCGTTCAAGCATCCAGAAAGTGACTGATTTTCACTGAAAAAACGTTTGATACAATTCGAGCTCCAATTTGAAAGTGTTTCATTTATTATCCACTGTTCGCGCCTATCGTTTCGACAGTCTGTATCCTGGCTTCCTGGATCATGCTGTCCACATTGCACCTTCTAGTCTCAAGGATTTCCATAGATGCTATTTACATCTTTCACGGTTTACAAACATACTATCAAAAACCTGTTCTCCAGTTTTGTCAGACACCCTCGATAGACCTCAAATCTAGCCGGAGGCTTGTTGAAAAACAACAATGTCGAGAAAATGGAAAACCGACGTAGTCACGTGTTGGAAATTGTTAACATTTGTGAACACGACCTGAACCGCTGATAAATTCTGGCGACTCGTGGTAGTGTCGGATGCAACATCTCATTAAATACGTTCAACAATGGCTTAACAGTTGTCGTCTCCTCAGTGAAATGCGGGTGTACCAATTTCATCTCATTATGTGGGCTCCACGTCATTTTCCCTCTAGTCCCTGACTTTATTACTGATCCGGTTACCCTACTTCGGCTCTTGTGTTCGTGCGACAATTTTGGACATTTTAACTCATTCAATTTACAGCCAGTAGGGTGACAGTCCTGCAAGCCCTTTTTGTCAGTGCACCTTAATCATGTTCACCTCTAAACCATCTATCCTGCTGTTAACGGAATGTTGTTGTAACGCTCTTGAGCTGAAATAAGTCTATTTCACCACATCAGTTGTATTGTCTAGTATCACAGTGTGCTTACAATTTCTGATTTTTTGAGGTGGACTGCAGGTTCATTTTTACGCTTCGGTCATCTGTAACACTTTACGTGACTCATTTTTACAAATCCTTATTAATGCCATAGGGCTTCAGACCCTCTGCATACCATCCTACCAACTGAATTCATTTTGCATTCGACTGAATTTTCCTTCAGTCTTCTCGTTCTACTTAGTACAAATACCATAAACTTATGGTACGTTGTGTGATGCTTATCAACAATGGTTCAAGAATGGGCTCAAAAGTCAAACGTAGCCGAATATGAAGATATGTCAAGCGGGTTGTGGGATTTAATCAAACGTTACCGATTTAAATCGGACAAACTGAGCATCTGGATACCAATTGTTTTCATGCTTTCCAACGCAGAATCTTGATGATCTGATATCTCGAGAGGATGTCTTCAGCACTTGGTATGAGGCTAAATGTAGTTGTTGGTGTTCTTGTTCTAGACTTATCTCACGGTCGTATTGCCAGCACAATTGTTCCCACTTCCACTGGATTGCACATGCACCTAATTACATAAGACCTGCTGAAATCTGTGCATACAAATTGAACTTGTTAAGAGTGCACTTAGCAAAGTCTGAACAGTGTCGAATAACTAGGGTTTGTCAGACATTATTAAATCAGTACAATCACACCAGCTCAGTGAGTGCATAAGTTATACACGAAAAGCAACCGGACCTGCAATAACACCACTGATCTCGGCCAGAATGCCGTCATTTTCCGAGCCAAGTTGCTCTAACCACACAGATCATGAGGCATCACAACTGGTGACCGGTAGTTCGGGGCTGTACTTAACAACATAGGGTCTGTTTGTTCAAGTGGTTAGACCAAAGCGATCTGAAGGCTCAGGATATTTTGATGCGAGCTGTGACAGTATTCCAGATTTCATTTTGTCTCTTCAAAATATTTGTTACACTTAAGTGGCCTACGTGAAATTCTTGACCTGGTAATGAAATGTCCAGAACAAGTAGTCGCTACTGGATTCGTCTGGAGAGAAAATATTGTGCCGACGAGCATTACCACGCAGTCATCCAGCCGAAAAAATCAGAGGGAATAAGCACAGGACTGAGTGAAATTCTAGCTAGGTAAGTGTAATCTTGGTGGCGAGCACAAAATAGTCTACGCGTGAGTCTCATTATCCCAACTGCCAAAACTTTCGAATGCACACAACTATTCCTACCGAACTGTTCAGTTGGATTCTTGTACGCCTTCGAATGGAATTCAACAGGGATATTGTTGAGATGTGAATGTGTAGTGCCACCACTTTGGATCGGAATTTGTCACCGAGCTTAAACCCTTGGTGTCATTCGGAAGGGTAACATCACTGATCCGTGTTTGCATATGTGTTAATTTAGAAACGGTAATTCCTTGCCCAATAACGTAAATGAAATGAGCAGTATCACTCATCTCTGTAACTAAGCCAACTTGTGTTTGGTTACGTTCATCATCATCGTCATAGGCGGCAATATATCAGTGGTTCAGGCTAATACTTAACTGCAACACAACCGTGAAGGAAAAGCAATCCCTACATAGGAGGAAAGAAGGAAAAAAGAAGCGTGAAGGAAAGGACATGACTACTGAAAATTACGTCTATATTCAAACATTCAAAATCAATGTACATACACCTTGAAAACAAACAACCGAGCTGCAAGTGAGAGTAAGGCTTTCACTGCCCCGCCTCATTAAATGCACTCACTTCACAGGCAACTCAGCCAAACAACGACAACATTCACGCCACTGAGCTCAATCAGCCGCCATCTCACCTACAATCTCCAGCCACCGACTCCGTGAGTCGCGAATGCCACAACCCAGCAGACGAACTCGATCTACAGTGGCCAACCCCTTGGTGATCGGCTTCATTTCCCTACGCNGAAGGAAAGGACATGACTACTGAAAATTACGTCTATATTCAAACATTCAAAATCAATGTACATACACCTTGAAAACAAACAACCGAGCTGCAAGTGAGAGTAAGGCTTTCACTGCCCCGCCTCATTAAATGCACTCACTTCACAGGCAACTCAGCCAAACAACGACAACATTCACGCCACTGAGCTCGATTAGCCGCCATCTCACCTACAATCTCCAGCCACCGACTCCGTGAGTCGCGAATGCCACAACCCAGCAGACGAACTCGATCTACAGTGGCCAACCCCTTGGTGATCGGCTTCATTTCCCTACGCCAGCTCATTACCTGTCCACCTCACACCTTACACCCGTCGGTCGCAGTGTCAGCGAACAGTGCTCGATGTGGAAGACGACTAGCTGGCATCCTTAATGCATGACCTAACAATCTAAGCCTGTGCAAACGTAGAGATTGAACAGAAGAATTCGTTTGGCAATGACTACCAAACACCCGCTTTCTAACCTCTTCGTTACTTACACGCTGGTGCCACCCGATACGAGCGACTAAACGCAGACATCGGTGATCAAATACTTGAAGAAGGTTCTCGTCTTCTACTCTGCCCGAGCAGCCAGGTTTCGCTGCCGTGAAGTGATACGGCCCTCACCGTTGTCTTATATACACGACCATTAAGCTTCAGAGAAATACCTCTCTGTCACCAGAGATGATCCAGATTAGCGAGTGCCGTCCTAGCCTTAGAGATGCGCGATTCCATTTCATTCCCTACACCTGCGCTGCCACCGCCGCTAACGCGGCTTCCCAGATATAGAAACCGGTCAACAACTTCCATGACCACATTATCTAACATCAAATCTACGTGATCACAGCAATCCTGCAGAAGCAAATTTTGAGGCTACATAGCGCATTCCGAAGTGTTTAGCAGAACGCGAAATCGCGTCTAGCATCGCTTGTGCTGCTTGAAAGTTGTCAAACAGCAACACCTTGTGGTCAGCATAATCAAGATCCGTCAGTCTTTCACCAGGTAGGAGGTCCACACCGGAATCTGGTGAGTGAGTGCCAGAGACAATCCTCCATTAGTTCGACTACGACGAAATTGAACAAAAATGGTGAGAGCGTACGCCGCTCATGGTGTTGAAACTGTCAGACAGTTCACCGTAAACCCTCATCTGAGCTGAAGTATGGGAATAAAGTGCTGACAGTATGTTCACGTACTCAGTCGGCACACATCCGCGTTTGAGCGATTCTAAACGTGTGTGTCGATCCACTGAATCGAACGCATCTTTAAAGTCGGGAAATACAACAGTTGTTGGCCGGAGATATGCATGACGCTGCTCCAATATTTTACGAAGAGTAAAAATGTGATCTATACATCCCCGCCCGGGGCGGAACCCTCCCTGTTCTTCCCTAATGTTTACCTCCAGAGCTGCAGTCAGGCGGCGAAGTGTAATGGATGCTAGAACCCTAGACATGACTGGGGTCAAACTAATTCCTTCATGGTTTTCGCATGAGCCCTTGGTACCTTTCTTGAATATAGGAACTATTATTGAGTGACCTAAACTCGGGGAATGGTTTTCGCCGTCCACACAAGTTGAAACAAATGAGTCAAAACCTCTACTAACGCCTCTCCCCCTTCTTTGAAAAGTGTCGGCACAAGGTCATCCGGACCAACAGCCTTATTACACTTGACAGCCGCAATGCAATTGCAGACCTCAGTCTCAGTGGGTGGTTCCAGGTCTATCGACCAGGACACTACATTATACGTTTGTGGTGGCAACGCAGTAGAAGCAAAAGGCTCGTTGAATTGATCCTCAAACTGTTCCACCCATCGCTCTGAACTTCTGGACTTATTATAGATGAGTGTGCCATCTGTCTCGCTGATAGCTCGACTGACAGACGGGCGTCTGGGACCAGTGGCGCGGATAAGTCTAAACAGTTCGCCAGTGTCTCCTGAATCAAAAGCCGTCTCCATTTCCTTAACTTTGCCCCATAACCAAGCCTCACGACCAGCCTTTATGCTATGTTTCAGTTTCTCACGGATATCCGGCTTCTAACAACTCCAGGGATTTCATCGAGGTCCAATGTTTGTTCATTCCATGCACCCCGTGCCGCATGCTAATGTGCCTGTTTCAAGAATGGCCTGTGTGATCTGGGTCCATCAGCAATCAGAATCTTCGGAGTGAGAACTACTAAGGGAGATTTCTAAACTGGTTTGATACTTATGCCTTACCGACGGTATAGTAAGTTTTTCAACAGCCAATCGTTGCTGTCGGTAGGGTTGTTGCTCAGCAAAAGTGAGTACGAAACAACAACGTACCAGCGCATGAGCTGAATCTAGGTACGTGCTCCAATAAGAACGACGGTCCTGAATGGAACCCTGCCATCTATAACTGACAGCTATGTGGTCTATCTGAGACCAGGTCTGAATCAGAGATGGAAGGCGTCAAGTATAGCAATGACGCGCACGATGCCTAAAACTAGCGTTGGCTAAACCAGTCTATGCTCAGCGCACAGCTGCAATAGTCGCCCGCCATTGTCCGAGCGATGTGGTGCTATCCCAAACCTGTCGCCTAGACCAGATTCGGCCTCACCAAGGCGGCCGTCCTGGGCGTTCATATCTCCGGCCAGAACGACTATATCAGAACCAAGTGTCGACCGGAGGAGAGCGGCCAGATCCGAATAAAAGACGTCCTTGACGCCGACATCACTGCAGTCAGCTGGAGCGTAAGCAGACACAACGAAGAGATTTCTGACAGTTTTGCGTCTAGAGCTGAACCTAACAGAACCTGCCAAGCGAACGGCACAAAGTCTACTATTAACAGCAATTCAATCTATCAATATGGCTGCGACCGTCTTGCTGAGGACTATACCTACTCCAGCCTGACCGATAACGGCGGCCGGGGAGTCACCTGAAGTGTATAACCAGTATCGGGTAGAAAGTGTGGGAGCTGCTAATTCCATACGTTGACTGCTGTCGTGGATTCTAGTCTCCGAGTTACAGCAAACATCAATGTGCAACGAGTCTAACGTTCGTGCGTAAGCAGCCTGTTGACCCATCTGTTTTAGGGTACGAACATTGAAGGCATACACATTAATTTGCGTTCTAGGTCAAAGCACGGGACGAGGGAGGTTTAGAACTGAGTGGAGAGAGCTGGGACTTATCGGCACGGTGTTACTATGATTAATTATATCTGTTGTGGAACCTGCAGAGAAATGGTCAGGATTGGGGGTCGGGGGGAGGGGCTTGAGAGCTAAATTTGACGGGACAGTGGGGGGAGGGGTCGGTAGTAGCATGTTTTCGCCTATCCACCCTGCTGTATCCAGCAGATAGGGCGACCTAGTTCATACTGTGAGACAGTCGATGCAGTATGGAATTGTTTGTGTTGTGAGTATCCATGGTTGTGTGTGGGATGAGATAGTGCCAGGACGCCCAGACCTAGACAGGAGAACGATTAGGGTTCTCAACCAAAGTCTTTGGTTCGGAAGTCTGTACCGCCAAGCAGCGGGTGGGTGGCGGTGTACCATAAATGGTGCGTTTTTCGGGAAGGGATGCTACCCATTTTCCAGCCCCCAACCTGGAGGACCGGGAGACTGTAGTTTGTCAGATCTCTACATATTAGCCTGCCTGGTATGAGCAACTCTGTTGGTGTCGTCACCACACCGTCCAGTTTAGCCCAAAAGTTCATCGAGATGCGCAAGCCGTCAAACCACGTCAAGGTCCAGTCTCACCATGACGAGTGATTACGTTACAAGAAACGTGGTTGAACGAGAAGGCCGATTTTGGAGTCGCCCAAACCGAAAGTTCTACTTGTTATCGTTCCATATGTTATGAAAGGTGTGTGGGCGGCATCACTTACATCAGTGACCCATGTTATACGTCCGTGCAGATAATGTTTGCTTAATCGATTACTTATGTGGGCTGCTTAGTTGTTGGGCCAAACCAAGATTCCTGTGATTTTTGTTCAGTTGCGGTAAACAGTCTTTACCTATCTCCCAGCTGTCCTGCCAATGGGGTTGACAGGTGACGGTATTTCATCAGGTTATTCGGATGTTCTCGATGTGTCATTATGTACTGCTTGCAGTGATTCCGATCGATTTGGTAACACTTTTCCAACTGCCTCGGCATGCACAACATTGCCACCTTTCTCACACGTCTGGAGACATCTGGATATGGCCTTCCTTGAACCACGACTGTTTGCAGTATTCAAGCGCGCCCCATTTCAAAAATCAATTTCAAAGGCCTTCTTCATGGTTTACAGCAAAACACGGCATAATCTTCTTACTCGTTGTGAAAATCGCAGATTCAAGCGTCGTGATTCACTGCCTGCCATTATCTTTATTCCATTTGGGCTTGTTTATTCATAAACACCCGTCAATTCATTTCGATCAGTTGACAAGAAACCCATGCTTCAGCCTCAATATTAGCTGTGCATGGGAAGAAGTCCTGATTCGCAAAGGCAAAATTTCCTCTCCGTGCCTCAGAAGACCCGGTAGGCGTAAGAAGCGGCGCGTAACTGAAAGGATTGTCTCTTTCACAAATGCATTTCAAAGTCTAACAGATATAAACCGAATCGTCGGAATTCCATGAACACAACATTGGATAACAAAACTGCCGGGAGATCTGGCAAATCATAGAAAAGCCGAATGAATTAAACACGCCTGCCAACAAAGTTGTTGTTGACGTCAAGGAGCTCATGCGTGATCCAACCAGGACAACGGGCAACTGCCCTCAATTCCTACAGTGTCTTCGGCTTCTACTGATTCTCCAGCTCCAATAGATGGCTCAATCAACTTCAGAGAACTTATCCCAATAAAATCAAGTAAAGCGAGCAG
This sequence comes from Paragonimus westermani, assembly GCA_008508345.1. NCBI lineage: Eukaryota > Metazoa > Platyhelminthes > Trematoda > Plagiorchiida > Troglotrematidae > Paragonimus > Paragonimus westermani. The sequence goes on from QNGE01008123.1 coordinate 17,817, forward strand.
ACCTGACAACCTATCACCAATTATTCTTGAGGAATGCGCAGAATTTTTATGACAACCATTAGCTGGGTTATTCACTCAATGTTTCAGACCGTGTAGATTGTTGATTGTTGGAGGTCGGCATGCATAACATGAGGTTCGGAGAGAGACACGCGAAATTCCGTTTCATCTCATGCACATCTACGGCCATGGAAGTATTCGAACAACCCGTTCTTGTCCTCAACGGGTAAACAACGTTTATCTATCGTCATTCAGGCCAAACCTGGGTGTTCTTGTTTGTCTAGTTCGGTCCATTCTGTCTTCGCTTGTATGAAATCACAAACCGTTCTGGGGATCACTCTGAGCAACAATTTGACACATTCGCGCCATTTCATCACCGTTCTCACCAAAGTCCGCAAGTTTGCATTCCACGTGCAACGTTTAACTTCCCTCTCAATTCCCCACAGTTTATTCAATCGTTCTGTTGAAGGTTACGTGCTTCCACACTGGACACATTATTCATCTGTTGTTTTCTCCGGTTAATTTTCGAACGACTCTGTACCTTTCACAAAACTCTTAAATCATCTGCCCCATTGCAGTGACATCTCCTGAAAACCGTTCTTCGAGTTTACCGTTTCTCATCACTTCGGAATGTGCCAATAACTTTCCGGATGAAACGGCGATCAGGTTGCCCGAGCCTACTTACAAACTGAACATCTCGATCCGGCCGTCCAGTAAACTGTTCGGAATATCACACTTGAAGGTCCGATGAAAAACTGCCAAACGTTTCTCAGTTAAGTGCACAAGTGAAAAGCTGTGAGCATACCCATGCTGACTTTTCAGGACTGCGCTGGTCTATGGACAACTGTCGAGTTGCCGTTCAGCTACCCGAGTCAATTTTCTGGTTAGGTTCTTGCGTTAAAATGCAAATAGGTACC
>QNGE01008124.1:0-18730 GCA_008508345.1 Paragonimus westermani
ACCCAGAATGTGGCGGATTCTGGGAAGTCACTGATAAGTGTTATTTTGTTTATAAGCCAATCTTTTACCCGTTTTACTTTTGAGTTTGCGCGCTTGTCTATTAGACAAATCCGCGAGCTTTGCTCATTTTCCTGTCTTCTTTTCCACCATATTTCGTCTTCTATACCATCATTTCGCGGCGTCTCTTTTCGTGCGCTTCACTTCTGAGGACTACTTTTTGTCAACCTTTAGATTTTCATCACTCAAACTCACCATGAAATTTTTCTCTGCATACATAATCATGAATCACTTCTACTTAAAATCATGGTGCTAAACTCATTTGCTCTACACAGCCGGTGATTCAGCTACTCAGTTCTGCGTATAGTGCACGTACAATGCAAGTTCAGTGTCGTTTTCACTCATATTGTGCGCATTTAGCATAAACTACACTTCAGCACTCTCTGTGACCTGAACTGGCGCATGTTTGATCGGGGAAATTGGGTTCAGCGCAGAAGCCTCGGAGACACATTATTTGGTCAACTATGGTGGCTGTTCGTAACAAGGTTCATTTATTTGGCTGGTTTCCATCTGCGCTGCCTCAGTGGCATCCAAGCAAACACCCGCCTTCAGAAGGTACCAAGTGTTTCTTTATTGCAGCTACTGTTATGGTTTGCTGCATTATACGCATCCTAGCAAAACAGGTGATATCTAAATAAAAGCGCTTGGACTTCGGATTATTTGTTTCAGTTATAATATTTTTGACGTCCGGGGAACGGTTGAGCTCACTGTCCCTATACTTAATGAACTTGGCTTCAGAGCAGCGACCTGCCCGGAAGAGGTCAACAATATATGAACCGGCGTTCAGCACATAGCACAAATTCGAACCCCCTAAATTTTGCATTGCTGATTTCGCCGGTACAAATTCTGGGTCACATTTGTAAGCACATTGAAGAATTTTGCCTACCTCACCTCCATCCGGACGATACCCAAATCTAGTGTACGTAACCTCGTTTCAGGGTTGCTAGTTTGTGAAAACGATACACCAACTCTCATCCTGGTCGTCTCTTTAGTTCAACTTCTGCATATGGCTATTGGACCGGCAAACGTTTATGTATTTGAATGTATCACCATCTATAATATTCCCGTTGACTTTGTGTATGATTCTGGTAAGGCAACCATTTTACATGGTGCCCATCTACACTGGTTTACTTACCAATAGAACCAATAGTCTTTAGTTTGTATTTTTGGACTTCTCCGCTTGCATCAGTTTGTTTTCATGACAAGGTGATCTAGAGAGCACTTTAGTAACTCTCAGCAAATCACGAGGTACCCAAGCCGTGACACTCAAACCAACCCATAACAAACATCGACATACGTAACTATCAATGTCTGTATTGCACGTGTGTATGATCTGCCACCCTCTGATACGGTTTGTGCCATGGGACCTACGTTCAATTAACCGGTCTGGATAACCCAAGAACGATGAAGATTTGCATCCAAATAAACTAATGTCACCTCGAGAATTAAAGTGAAAACTAAAAAAGCAAATACAGACAGCTACTGAGACCTTTGTGAGCTTTATATTTGGCACTGCTCTTGGAAATTCACAGACGACGTTGCAGCCGACAAGTGAAAAGAACCTGACCCCGGTCCACTGACAATCCATGACACCCTCACTGAAAACCTGTTCACTGTGACCTCGAAGAGTAGTAAGCACTAAGACTGCCCAAAGGGTGTTAAAATGAGACATGTTTTGAGCAGCTTTTGAAATGAAACGAGTGTTCAGCTCCATCACAGGCCTGGACCACTGACAGAAGCCGAGAAGGAAATTGAATAAGACTGAGGCAGTGTCAGGCTTCATCGATCGCTCCCAAAAACACGTCGGTAGACAAGAACATAAGACCTACGAGCGAAAAAGGCAAAACAAATGGAAGTACAAGGGCAACAATGTTAGAGGACAAAATTAGATGCCGTCGGGAAAATGAAAGCACTTACTGCATGTACGACGATCTTAACAATCAAATGATTGAAACAACTAGGATTATGGCAACGCTGATTAGAAACCGTGACAAGAAAAACGAATGCAGTAAGTATGCATACAGATAATACGAAAGACGTGTTGCTAGTGAGGAGACCATTGACTGACAGGTCGAAGTCTGTCGAGTTGGAAAGGTTACAAGATGCAGCAGAAAGACAGCGCCAAGTGGTGGGATCACATGACGCCGGACAAACAATCCAAAACGCCGCGTAGAATGGGAGGGTGTTAAACGCCTGTTTTTCAGCAGATACAAGGGTCTGGAATGTTCCAGGACGAAATCAATCCATTAGCCGAAGGTAACATAAAACGAGAAGGCACAAGCGGTGCACGAGAAATCCCGTTTCTTGTTGCGCCTAGCCAAATTTTAAAACCGTTGACGAGTTCTTTAAACAAAGGTTCAGGTAAGGTGAAAAACCTAATTCACACAACGAATGAAAAATTGAAGCAAAATATATAGTCGCAAATGGCGTACATTTGAGGCGCACACATCCACGTGAATTGGAATTGACAATGAGTTCACGTCAGGTCTTCTGTGGAGTCACACGTTGTGGCATGCCTGAGAACTTCACTGCTTCATTCATTAAAACAGCTTTCATGCCACCAATCTATTAAACCCAGGGGTAGTACCCTCTGTAGTTTGATGTGCATTGTGTAACTATATAGCGGTGTTCTTCCAATATACTAACGTATGAAGGCTTCGGTTTGAAGGTTGAGGTCATTGGGTCAAAACCCTCCTTTTGCTCCTATGCAAATGGTTTCAGTATTGTACTGTGTTGTGGGTTTCGCTGAATCATGTGGGTAAGCCAACAGGTTGTTGCTGGGTTTTTCAGCTCACTAAAGCTCACCAGTTAGTCTCACTAGTAAGTCAAAATTTCAAAGACATCCATTTGTTAGGTGTTGTGTTGTGTTCACAACCCACCAATCTATTCACCATTAATACATATGGCTTCCTTTGCCCCTTCGGTTTCTGAACTCAGTCACTGCTGTGCATTGTTCTTTTTACGGCGCTCACATGCCTATCCTGCGCGTAAGTGAAAATCACGTGCAGATTGTCATGATTCGGTTGCAATTTTCAACATCGCGTCAGAGTTAAATCATCCCGTGTTTCATCTTGTAGAACCTCCGGAAGTCGTTCGCAAAAATCTTAAAGCGAGAAACATTTGCTGACTACGAGCAGAGTTATCACTGGTGATACTGAAGAAGAACGAGTAAATGTACATTGATATTAAAGTAAATTTCTACCCGACTTTATTCCGGTCACGAAAAACCTACTCACAATCCGAAACTTTGGATCTTGGCTGATCGTAACCGTGACGCAACTGGCGTCTGTAAAATTCCGAGCCTGTTCAGCCACCGCTTTCCGCCCATGGAGTAGACCACCCAAAAGGCGAGTTTCTTATCAGGAGCGTGTTAAAGCACAAGAGAAAAATTAAAGCTAGATAGGGAAAGATGAAAACAAACCTTATCACTGGACTCAGCAAACTCTGCGCAAACACAACAAAATACAAAAAGCCACGTCGTAGCAGCACGGCTAAGCGTAGGTGGTAATAAGTTACACAAAAAGGCTTGACAGTGGGCAGTAAAAACATACAAAGTGATTGAGAACAAGATTCGACGAGTGAAGGTTACCCGGCCTTGGTAGCATGCCCAAATTAACGTATATCGAATGCCAATTGGTTACGCTCAATTTGGTTGTCTATATCAAGCTATTAGTTTGACGTCGGCTCCCGAATCCATCAATGATCCCCAGCACTCAGGCAACCATGACTTGAGTGTGTACCGTGACCAAGTTCTGTCTTACTCGAACTTTGTTTGTTGACGACGCTGGCACGCATCGCCCTGGGACGAGGTATGTTGACCTTATCTCCCTTGGTCATGTTTTTCCGCTCGCAAATAAACCTTACGGATATGATTGTCGGCACCCTTCAGCATTCCACTTATCAAGGTCTCTGGCTGTGCGCTCACATATCGACGACCTATATCAGAAGCACCGGGTCGCAAGCCATCACGCTTTGTTCCATTTTATTATCGTCGAGGTAGGTCTGGATAGGAAACAGGTATTCCCTAGTCCAGCATTCCAAAAGCAGGCTGACCAGGTGTTGTGCCTGCCATCGTCCTCTGGTATACCTCTCAAGCATCGCGATGCGTGCGTAAAGCAGAGCCCGATTTAGTTTTGAGAAAAATAAGTGGTCTGGTTTCGAATTCAAATTGCAGAGTCCGGACTGAAACCAACAGTCCGTCTTTCAGGATTCGCCCAACTCCAATCAGATGAGTGTGAGGAGCTCCATCCGACATAGCCTGTTGCCTTACGACAGCCTACATGGCCTGTTAAACCGTGCAAATTATACGTTATCATGTTCCACTCCAAATGACTAGCAGCGGGGAGGATGAAAATGTTAACCGGTGCCACTAACCGCTAGGGTCCAACGGTTTTTGCCCTGACCAGAAGCAAGTGGGTTTCTTTTCACTTCTGGTCCCGCGTGTGCGAGCCTGGACCAATTATCGCTGTTTTTAATCTCCAGTGCAACTCGACGATCAATAAACTCCATTATAGCCGCTAAAAGCGAGTCTGTTGGCACCGGCTGTGCTACCTACAAGTGCATGGCTTTTGTCCTCAAACGAGTAAAACAGACAGCCATCAGTTTAAAGAATGTTTCCCGCAATCCGAACTCAAGGGGTCTGAAATGCCTTACGTTGGAATGTGTAAATAGGACGCCACCAGCTGCTGCATGATCAACAGGGAGCGGCTTGGCTGACAGTGGTTTGCACTTCATGGATTTTAGAGGCGTCCGGTGCATTCCAGCTATGTTGCTAAAAGTCTCAGACGTTCTCTGGGTGTGTGACAGAGTGTGAGTAGCTCCAACGGGACTTTCAATCGGACGATAGCAGCCGATAACCATGCCCGTAACAGTAGCACGGGGTAGCGGTTTCATTAATCAAATGTTACGAGCTAGCTCGATTGAAGCCCTTCATTTCAGATATAAGACACCGTTTGTGGTGATGAGCTTTTGTGGGGCCAACGCACCTCGCTGGCCTTCGGCGAGTCTTTCGCTGTTCTGAAGAAATGCGCCCTGCTGCTCCAGTCGAACACTAGATCAAGTTCCGCCTTCTGCGGGAGAACTAGCATAATGGAACGCCGTCGACCAGCCTCCGAATAAATAAAAATTTTCGAAATGTCTTAATTTTGAGACCGTACGGATTAGGGTGTGGCAGTATGATTATCGTGAAACAGGTTCTACATACTACCGCATCCTACTAACATGAGCTACTGTCGGCATCCTCCTTCACTTCAATTCTTCAGTTTGAAGCTGTTTGAGAAACTTGGTGTGCGGTCACGAATTGTTGGGTCGTTGGAGACTGTACGGGCCGTTAAGCCATGGGTACCTTTCTTGGAAACAAGCTTTTTACGTTCCTGGTAAGGCTTTTGTGCTAAATTTAATTACGACAAAAAGTGCATTATTGGCAGTTCTTTGGTATCGGTAAGTTACTTGCGTGTCGAAGGCTCAACAGCTATTTTGAAATACTTTAACACCATGAAGTAGCCTGTCCAAAATCTGACGTTTCTGAAGGTTAAGTTGAGCTAGGTCTCCATAAGCTCACAAGCCTGGTAGCCAATCGTGTGGTCGTAAGCTTTGCTGTCCGGAGAGACAAGGACTTTAAGGGTGCGACACGAAAATTTCCCAAACTCCAAGCAGCCAAAGATAAAGCAATTCACTTAGATGTAGTGGAGATGGCCGATTGTTCCATAATCTATATGGGAGGCGCCAAAATACATACGTAACTTCAAGCGCTTTGACAATTTCTCAATGGGTCTGGTGCAACGTTGTTTGACGACAAAATTTGTCGTCCTAATACTTTGTGACAACTTTTTTCCAAGGGAGTAGTCCACCTGAAATTCACGACGCATGAGCACTGAGGCAGCTCCCCACTATGAAGAAGTAGAGGGACAGCGAACACTAGCTGTCCTTAAACCGACACGATACAAGCTAGCAAGCACCTACGAGTGAACTGGTTATTCTGTGATGACACATGAAACTTGGAAGAGTTTTCTGACATGTATGATTCGGTACAACTAAATTTTGGCTACCGTGTTCAGATGAGATTATTGCTGTTGGTAAGAATAGCTTTGTGGTGGAATGCTTGACCTCGAGAGCTTCAGCACTCGCCAACGAATAACGCTATTCCGAAGACAGTCGGTAAAAAGGCTAGATCAATGCTTTAGATCTTTATTGTTGAAAACGTCGTACAAGCTGAAGACAGTAGCGGTGGTCGGGACCTTGTCTTATCCTGTTCAACTGTTTTGCCTTCTGATTCCATCCGGCTCCAACCACGTCGTGCGTGCCCGTGCTCCGACTCCACTGGATCACACCTAGTTGGAGCACTCCAGTCGTACGGATGTGCAAATGACCTTACAATTGTGTGGGCCCGTATGCGGAAGAGTGCTTCTCTAGGTGGTGAATGTTTGCACTCGCAGGCGCAAGTTTGGAATAGTGCAGGCCACTTAGACCAGGCAATCTCATGCGTGACGGGTTGGATGATGGGATAATACGGCATCTAAATTTCCTTCTTTAGTAGTGTGTTAACCGTGCCAAGCGTGGACTTTTCCAGTCTGACATCACCCAAACGAAACGGTTCACCTGAAGTAGGGACAACAAGCCTGACATCCTCAAGCGTGTCTAGTACTACCTGGTGGTTGGCAGTGTAAAACTCCCCCTCTACATTTTGTTAGACCAGTTTGTTTTCATGACGCTCAATATCGGCCGCAATTTTTCTAAACGCGCTCGAGGAGCAAAAGTAAGAGGTAACCCGGAGGAATGGATTGGAATTCCACGTAAATCCTGCAGTAGAATATTTATTCATCGCTTCATCTAATAAGTTCAATAACCGGCTGTCTATTTCGGGAGCTTCCACTAATGAAGACATTTCTTCTTTCTGAAAACAAGGTTATCAAACCTTCAAGAAACCTAAACGAGGCAACCACCGGATAGTTATCTAGAACCGGTGGTCGATACAAAACTTAGATTGCGGAGACGTATCTGTGCCTTGCTCAACAGCCAAGCCAAGTCCACACCTTCTCAAGTTCAACGGAACTCAATACGGGACGGTACTGAGATTGCCACCGTCAGGAGGCTTATTCTTATGGGTGTCAACTCCCGATATCAACTCTTTAGTCAAATGAGTTTAAAGATATAGTCGTGCTTATGTGCCAGTGCGGTATCGTGGATTTCTCAATTAGTAAATCCAGACGCTTTCGAGCCACCCAGTGGTTGTCAAGGAGGTTACCTCTCGGACCTCCACGGCAACCTACCTCGTACCGACCATTCCCAAGAGTAACAGGGAAGTCAGAGGTACGCATCGTCCGTTAATCATTACGATATTCAGCTGTCCTACCAAGCGAACCGCTTTCGACAAACTGTACGTCGAACACACTTTGAAAAAATCGTTTCAACTCAGCACCCTTCAAGCAACAAACTTAGGCTTTACCGTTCTTTAACAGTGAGGTGGGGCCGCGCAACGCTCAACCTAAGATGGTCTCCATAGCGTATAGGTGATGTGTGCTGCCATCCGGCTTACCTGTTACCAAGTGTGCTCCCGGCCAATCGCGCCCTATAAGTGAGCCGACTTTACTTGTACTCAAAGAGACTAACGGCAGACCGGCCAAGTATGACCAAGACTTAGCGTCCTTTTCGTTCCGCCTGTTCAGCCAGAAGAACCTAGACAAAGAAGACCTTTTCGTCTTGGTCCTACCTCCAAAACCCAAAGACTAAACTTCCAGACTTCTGTCCTTGAAACTTAATGGCGTCTGACATATTCAGTAGACAGGTGTTGAGCCTTCATTCGCCTACCAGGGGCGCAGGGGCTCAGATCAAGATTAACCCACAATGGTAGTATCGAAACCTTTTTGAAACAGCATATGTTTAAGCGGTCTTGACTGCCCTGATGAACGAAACCAAGATGAAATCTCACATTATGGAAGAGGGTGTCACCATAGCCCGAGTTCTTCCATTCGAGTACAGGCGCCCAAGCTGCCAGGTCCGCGTGTATCAGGATATGATATCGCCCCCTAAATAAGGGTCATGACAACTGTACAGGTACTCTGCAATACTTGACTGTGTGGGTTGGCGGTAGGCGAAAAAGCGTCATTCAATAAGATGCTTTAATTCTCTGGCACGTCAGCAAATTATGATCGTCCCCAAATACCGCATGTCAGTATGGCCTATTCGCCGTTTCGACGATGGTTGGCACCTAGAGTATTCGCTGAGAATCATCGCGGAAGCGCGTTGTCTCAGTTCCGTTGACGCGCTCCTGCACTGTTCGCGCGATAAGTTGTTCGTACAGGTTGTTAGAAAACGAAAGCCATCTGTCTACACCTAAGTTAGCCATCAGAATAAGGCTTCCGACCAGTGTTTATGACGGAGTCAGCTACAGCCATCCATTTCTCTGTCAGGGAGAAAGAAGGCCTACCCGCGTTACGCAGAAGGTTGGTTGGGCAAGTTCAATCTAATGGGTAATTTCGTTGGGACGACCTTTGCACACAGCCCTCGTCCAGCTGGCTGAACTTTGAAGGTCCCCGGCGTTTCCCATGTCCAGCCTTGGCCAGTTAATCAAGTCCCAGATGAAACTTGGAGTATTATCATGAGGCATTTCAAGACGTCGTCTCAATATTTAGATTACTTGGGTGAAATCTACTTGGCGATGGAACAGTACACAACGTTTGATGGTTGTCTGCCTCGACCCTTACAGAAACAAATCGGGTAGGACAATTTCTGTCACCCTCACTTATTGTGTTGGCCATGCTGAGCTCAAATTTTTGCTCGAAGTTGTTAAATTGCACATCCGGCACCGCGAATTGGTTTTGTTTGGGGTTCGGCAGGCCGACACTGACAGTTTAGTCGCGAAATTTCCCCTGTAAAACTCTATTGAACCGCCAAAATGAGGGCTGCATGACGCGTTAAACAGGATGATACCTGTGCCCTTTCTGTTGGCCCTTTCTTCTTGATAAACATAGACCTCTCTTCTAAAGTTCCGTGAGAGTGAAATTTTAGCTCCTCTCTCTTTATAAGTACCGGCAACTGTCTAGCGCGCCGATATAGCTTTTGGAGGCTGAAACGAGTTAGGAAGGGTATCTCAAGCGCTAAAAGACTTTTTCAAGTTTCCGTGAAATATACAGAAGAGATACAGATTTTGATGAGTTCTGTGACCATGTTACCGTAAAAAAGTCGGTTATACCTAAGAAAGAGCGCTCAAATTTGCCCATGCACTACGAAAAAGTCCCTCTTCTCAACCAATTCGTCGTGTTGGTCTTCATGGTTAGTTTCCCGTAGCCAGAATGCATCCTCCAAAATTTATAGGGCAAGGTCTATGTCTACCTCTCACAGAGATACTTATAGTGGCATTACCTTTGGCGCCTCCCAAATCTGCAAAATGAGGGTCACGTCACTAGTACCACCGTACCTGTTCCCATCATATTGTGGTTTTCAACAAACCACTAACGTCAAAGTTGATGTGTTGTCGTCAGTATCGCAGCTTTACTCGTGGCTATATAGTGAGTGCGCACCACCTCTACTACTGTATGCTACATTCATTAAGGTAAAAGTATTTTAGCGAACGCGTTCGTGAATGGGTTCTATTTACGGCTGCTACGGATCAGTGTGGACACGGCTATTATGTCTAGTTCACTATCAACTGGTTATTTCTGGATGTACCTTTTCAGTTGTGCGCAAACCATTCCCACGCATCTAACAGCTTACCACAAACCTTCACCTTAGTTAGTTTTCCGACGATACTACCGCTTCTTACCTGTAGCATTCAACCTTAAGCAGTTCAATCTTCATACTGTAGAACCTCATGATTCTGGTGGCTGTTGGCCAACGTTTTTTCCAGCTGCGAACTCCACCTATTGTAATCACCGGTTCCCCTAAGTGTGACCAAACACAGAAGGACAAGTATTGGCGGCACGACGAGGCGTAAGTAATACTAAGGTACACACAAACGAATGCTCACCAGTGGGGAGTAAGGATGAACAAACTGCGCGACGAGCTAACGGAATGAAACGTTGGTAACATATCCAAATTAACCTTCATCGAAAGAAACTATCACGCGAGTAATTTGTATGTCTGTATCAGTCTTTCTAAAGAAGGCCAATATTTTCACTTAGGATTCCCAGTGTGGGAAGAACGACCAGCAAGAAATCAGTGAACGAATACAAGTTGAGTGATTGCCAGTTTTCCACCAAGCATCAGAGTCCTCAAAAACGCAACACAGACGGCTCATTGTTAGAAGGCAAACTCACCAAAACAATCTAGTCAGGACATCGGTGACGGCTAAGGAAACCAGTCATCATTTCAAACCATCCAGGGCCGTGGTGACGGCTGACGAAATCAAACAGCAACAAAGCACTGGGGGGCACGTCTGACTGACAAGCAAGATACGTGCAAGTGAGTGGTGGTGCCACGCCACCCCGAGAAACTAACGCCCACAGATTTGGCCTTACTTGGCCACTTGGAAGCGAAGTGGCTCAGACAAGTAGACAGTGACTCATCACCATTTCATGATNTACAGCGTGTTTGCCGCAACCGTGTCTTTCTTGTCTCCGCACGAGTTAGACTAAGGGAAGCCGCATAGCATGAACCCAGTTCTAGCAGTCGAGCATTATTAGAACGTTCGGCAAGGGAAAAGCGGGTTACAGCACTGCTCTAGCACCTACTACATAGTGATATCTCATTCTCACATGTTTGTGTTCATATTTCGTGTTGGGCACTGCATGGCGGGTATTACTAAGCACAATGGTCAGTTTGCGTCTTCAGGACGGCTTAATAGCCAGAGCACTGTCTGTGAAAAGAACGCAACGCACATGAGAATGCAAGGCAAAACTTGCAAACTGTTTTTGGCTGGCCATTTTCGGGTCCTCCAAAATCCACAGGGGTGCCTAGTAGGAGGCACTTCATGATCGACTACTGGCTTACCATATACCCCATGTTACCTTGACGGAACCGTCTTAGTACCAGCCAGTGTTTTGTTCTGATATTTACAACCGAATAGCGATGAGAATCATTGGAGAAGCCGCGCAATCGCTGGTCATTACATTGTCACTGGATGACTTAATTCCAGGTGACTGTATGCATCACTTCACACTTGCAAACGTTTCAAGAAGCCAGACTACCCTTTACTGGCTTAAGTTCGAGTATATTTCCCTCCACAGTGTGTGACAGGGCTGATACAGTGGAATGTCCAATAAATGAAATGACTACCTTCAACTTTTCAATCATGTCACCATCGGACTACCGCCAAACCTGAAGTGTTCTCTGCACCCTTTCTTCTAACAACTCTCTGCCCCATTGGCCCCAGTAGTGCGATGTTTATTGGCGAACTCAGCGACATTTCCGCACAACTACTTTTCGGCCCACTGCTGCAAGACACTGGGGAAGACATTATAAAGGCTTACCAACAGAACCACACCTTTGTAATGTTTTAATAACAGAAGAACAGCGGGCATTAGAACAAATTAGTTCCCAAATACACTCTACAGTTGCCAAGTGGAGTGGGTAGGCAGGTCGTCTGACATGCTTTCTAATGTTGGTGGCTGTAAAGGAGCGGTAACGTTAAAGGAGCCGCTCGTTTTGGCAAAGCACTGCTTAATGAGTTCGTAAACTCTGATCTGATCGCAGGTAACCTCTGAAAGCTTGGCGTATTGCGCTGAACTACTACGATACGCTTGTTCCTGTGACCCCCGATGACGGTTGCACAGATCAGGAATTTTCATGGCTACTGCTCCAGAATACTCAAGTATCTGCAAGCCACTGATAAAGTTTCCTTGGAAAAGAGTTCAGCGATTGATCGATATAGTTTTATTTCGCACAGCCCGTCTCGTTTCACAGTAGGCGATCAGTTCAGCAGTTATTCATTACATTTCTCAATATGAACCGTTGGGAAATAAGTACGACCGGATTCGATAACCCACAACTCACGAGCAATACTAGCATGATCGTCAAATTCGACCACGTGGTGTGTATGAAAAAGCACAATCGGCTGAATGCGAGTTGAATGTGTACTGAAAACAGCCACCTGGTTATAACAGCAACAACATTAAACGATCATTATTTCGAGGTATCCTTGGTTCATTGTACTTAGAATAAGACTAATGTGCCTTTTAAAAGCAGAATCGATCATTTACAAGAAGTTTTTTGTCTTGTCCATTTGACAACAAATGTAAACGTTCCACCATAAGGAAGAGAGATGAATCTCAACGAAATCATAAATATCCGCAGTTCCCCAAACGCAGATCTCTTTTCTTGAACAATGGCTATCACAGCAGAAAGCCCCTCCAGTCTCACAGCATTTTTTCACCTACTGAAGCTGTACAGAGCACTGCGGAAATCAAGTTGAGTATGCCTTTTAGCTGACACTCAAATGGCATAAAATTGAGCTTCAACGGGTGTCGTGATTCTGAATTGCGTGTACGGCCCGCAAGCCCTTTGAAGCACTAGACTTAAAGTCTGGGACATTAACAATTTAGGCAGAGATACAAAACTACGTTTCGTTGGCCCACATAACGCGGGTAAGAGCGCAGATTACGAGTTCAGTGCTGCATATAAACATGTCTCGGTACTCAGTTGGGCGAATTAAGGTAATTAAACTAAAGTCCTGGTTCACCCCGTATCTCTGATGGGCACTTGACACACGTTAACTAACAAGTTTCAACGCCTTTCTTGAAGAGCGGTCAGAACGTAGTCTCAACTGGTATCCGACCTGAACAACGCGACAGTGTTTGCAAATGAACTGTACATTTTCAGTAATATTTGGGAATATGACTAGTCGTTTGATGCAAAATAGTCTAGGGAAGGAGGCAGCAACCGAGTGAAGGAAAAACACGTGGTATGCCCCATATCATTCGAGGGCACTAAGAGGTGCGCCGAGAGAGGTGTGCATTACCTTTTAGCCGGTTAACAACACTCGAGAAGGTGCGGGTTAAACCATCTTGAGGAATAGAATAACGGATTTGTCGTTAAGAAATATATGAGTTGCAATTAGTCGCACGGCTGCAAAGAAGGACAACTGTAGCTCAGTCACAGTGAGTCAGGCAGGCATTGACATCGGTTGTCTTGAAAACTTTGATGTGTGATGAAGCTGCATGTGAACGCATTCCAAATATTCATACCAACTTCCTTGTCGAAATGGATGTATTTCCCTCTGCTACCTGGCCAAGTTTTGCACACTCATTATGTCGCCATGGATGTACTTACATAATGCGGTAAATCAGTCGACAGATCCGTAATCTTTCAAAGCACCGTGTCGGTTGGTCTTACCGCCAAGTTTGTCGCAAACACTGCATCCGGAGCGGAAAATGTCCCTATCTCCGGCTTGCCGACCGTTGGCAGCAACTTGTCTGGAAACCTATATATATGTCAAAAAATACACTTTACTTCCATTTGTGTTCTTCATGTAGACTGTCGTTATCTCAAACACGAGACAGAGATCAAGGGTATGCAGTAGAATGCGATCATGTGAAGAACACTCACAACCAACGTCAGTCATGCACATTAGTCTTAACATTTATTTCGCTCATGCAGAAAAATAAATTTTTAAAACCGTTAACGTGTAGATGTTTTCTAAAAGGAAGATTAGTTGACAGCCCATTAGTATTGATAACATAAGCTTCCTACTTAAAACATACTCACAGCAACCCCTCTGCTTTGGTCATAGCATGCGACGAATAGTGCTCAGCGTCGACAATACTTTATGCTGGACTAGCTCAATTTTCTCTGTTCTTAGTCATCTTACACTTCTACAGCTGAGTTAACATCAACTTAATATTGACTCGCCAACCCATCTGTCTACGGACATATGCGTGACTAACAATTGTGAGGCAGCCTTAGCGATATCCAAACAACAAAGTAATTGCCTGTCACATCCTGAATCTACTTCGGATTCCTTGAAATCAGACCTTCTTCAGATAAACGGAAGTTCCAACTTCTATCTGACTGCGCAGTGGAAATTGTACATAATTGCTGAGTAGCACGTGGCCAGAAGACGGATACTGAATCAGAAGTGGAAATTAATTCAAACACTTACGACGACGTTATATGCGTGCACAACAAATCGCGGTAAAGAAACATCAGTCGTTTGCGACCATGTTCCGGTCGAATAAAATTAGTAGTTTTTAGGAGCCGATAAGGTCACTGCTAAATTCACAGGTCATATGAATGATGAATGGTGGCGCCACAATCAGACATTTACAAGGTATCCTAATACAATGGAGATCAGGCGGGTACGGTCGATTAACCTGAACCTGTCAAGCGTGTCCCTGATGCAGAAACTTCCCAAAACCACAAAGGCGGTTGCCGGTGTGTTCAAGTATTATTACTCGACTGTTTACAATGTGGATTTGCCAAAATATGATCCAATCCTCCTTACCAGAAGTTTCCAACTCCCGCAAACAACGGCTCGCACCACTGTGCTCCACACCCAGGACCTATTGTTCAGGAGCAATCCCTAAATTGCAATGGAATCGGACGCGCTTCATCCCCGGATCCTCAAATAAGGGGCTTTTGGATTGGTTTGCCTGTTTAACCAGATATTTCAGACCGGCACTCTTTAGGAGGCATAGAAAAAGAGGCCACTGTCACGCTTATATTTAAGGCAGGCAAACAGCCTCACCGGTATCTCATGAAAGATAATAAAGTGTCTGTTTAAACGTGTCGTCCTCAAGCATTTACTCTCAAGCAACCTTTTTTGTACCCAGTGTGGCCTTCTTTTCGGCTATTTATGCATGAGCAGTAGATTAATCCTCATGGATAGCCTGAAAGAGGCTGAGCTCTAATGTCACACTTTGGATATCATCTTCCTCCACTTTGTCAAAGATTTTTATCGTGTAGGACACGGTCCTCTTGCATACAAACTAAAAGCTTACGGAATCCTTGGTAACAGGACTTTCACAGTGAAAGCCGGGTCTGTGTTTTCTTCTCTCCTCTGTCTCCGCTGGAGTCCCTCAAGGATCTGCAGTTAGTCCACTATTGTTTCTCGAGTATATCAATGACCCCCCGAGCCTCATTTTCCTCAGCACCGTCCTTTGTGCCGATAATTCAGAAGTCCGGCATGCCTGTGATTTCAGCGCATTGCTGATTTAACTTGATCATATTAGGTACTGGCCAAATGACCGAAGTCTCCTTCTAAGCAACAACAGGTGTGCACATGTTCTGCTCAAAAGAGACTCCAGGAACTTAGTCGTGTTGCTTAGTGCAAAAGCCGTAGTTGATGTCGCGAAGGTTCATCCGAAGAAGGACCTAGGGATTTGGCTCTCGTCTAGTCTATCTTTCTATTACCATCGCCAGATGGCCGCCAAGGAGGCACTTGAAATGCTTGAGGCGATAAAGATAGTCTTCTCCTACAGAGACGAAAATACTCTTCAAACCTTCTACGGGGTCTACAAAAGACCACTGCTCGAGTCTGATAATCAATTCGTATACACCGGTTCGTTACTGAACGTGTTCAGTAAGGTGCCAGTAAAGTAGTCACTGGTTTGTGGCACTTCTCTCGCTAGTCTCATCTTGAATTTCTTGATCTTTACCCTCTTGAGTTCCGGAAAGTGCGCGGTGGCTCAATCCTCACATAATTTTTCTTTAGCGCGGGAGTTGCAGCAATTCTTCACCCCTGTGTCTGGTAACAGTCGAAGGGGTCACGGTAAGATGCCATACAAGCGTCTATCTCGGACCTACTTCGCTAACGGTTCTTCCGTTATATGGTTATTAATCACTGGACCGAAATTCCATTAGAGGTTTTCAGCTGCTATCTTAGGGAACATCTCATAGTGTTGGAAGATTCCCATCTGCCCGAAAAATTGTTAGATTATCATTTTATTCGGTTCTGTTGGCTTTGTACTTTACTGTGTTCTCGGTACATTCTGTAACCCCCAAGAGCCGTGCTACATCCTGTTTCCAGTGACTGTCTTTCAGATCAACCTAAAACCGCTGAACATCAAAATAGGCAAACTGACTAGACCCAGCTGACTTGGGCCTTCAGCTTTGAACCTGTGAAATATTTGCTGAAATCGCTAAAGTGAATGCCTTCGGTTTGGTGGCCTCTGCTTTTACGGTTAAGTGGTACTAAGATCGCTGATACGTGTGTCAACCTGAAGTTCTTACGGGGGCATTACAGTCCGGAAAGTTGCTTGGTCATGTCAAACCCCTGCAGGCAATTGATTTTAGTGAACGAGGTATTTCACTTTTAAGAGAGTTTCTTCATTTTTGATTACCAACAGACCAATTACACCTACCTGCCTTTCATAGCTGATTGCTTGCTAGCACCCAGGATACAGAAACTTTACGGTTCTTAATTTCCCGGGCGCGATTAGTAGCCGTCGGGCCCACAAATGTATTAGATATGTTACTTGGGATCCAGTCATACTGCATGCCACGTAGGCTTTTCGTTATTTGTTTCGCAATTATTTGAAGTGATCATGAAGCAGTCTTCACCTGTTGCATCCGCGAGTCAATAAAGTGGCGGCCGGGCGAATAAAAGTATTTCATTGGCTCAAACACTTTTCCTACAAAAAAAGCAAACTGGGCTGGACCCAGCCGCTTCGTGAAGTGTATTTCGCACAGGCTGCTTGTCAGCTCGTTTTCAGGCAACAGTGCACTCTGCTGTTTATAAGTGTAGTAAGGTAATGAATGCGAGAATGAAAACCCGGTCCACCTACTTTGTTCTACTAGACAGTGGTTTTCGGAAGGATCCATCCAGTTAATCGAAAAATGATTGCGTGGTGTAAATATAATCCTTTTTCCTCATTCACTCAAGCCACTAACTTGGCGATTGGGTCCGCATAAGTTTGGCAGGCCTGTCAAGTCAAAGGCCTATCGCCTGTGTCGTGATGCATGACTGGTGTGCTCCGGAGGTTGGGTGGAAGCCATCTTTTGGCTGCTGCCTCGAACCGGTATATCAATCGCTGGATCGCTGAAAATGAATGGTGGCGTGTGGTTCAAAAAGGGCCATTCATTTTTGCGTGCGAGTGCATATCTCGTTTTCACCATTTGATCACTGAAATGTACTTACTATTTTCTGCATTTTATCTCATTTAATTGCTTCGGGACCTTTTGAACAGCTCATCAATAAAGGTTGAATATCATATAGTGATGCTGCTAAGTCAGCAAATTCCCAGAAATTGTCAGTCGTCAAGCGATCATCTCTGCGCAAAAAATGAATTTTGACGGTGAAGGAAGGTGTAAACTCTTCAATTTGTTCAGTTAAAACTTGTCTCACCCTTGCTATCGCAGAGGAGCTCGAGGCCGCTGCTAAAACGGCAGACTGAACAGCAAATCTTAGTACATCACACGAAAGGAACAACAGTAAACCATGTTCACTTTCCAGTACCAGTGTATTCGTAGATCAGGTTAAAAAATAAGAGAATCAGATACTGGAATAGCGAAGCCATACAGTACAAACGAGAAGCTTGCCGAAATTTTGCATAAATTAGATCCGCTATTGTGCATTATAAATGCCTCAAGTAACATCCGCCATCAGACTACCCCTAATCACGAGGGCCTCGTAGCCGCCGGAACGCTTATTAATGATGTAGCTACGGAGTTGCATAAGCGGTTACGCTGTGGAAGCAAAGTGGTGGTGTTTAACTTAGCTGACAGAGTATCTCTGTTGTCGGTGTAAAGGATCCTACTCAAAGCCAGTAAAATGGAAGAACAAGGGGGTTACTTTTTACGACTTCGCAAGAAGCACTGTCCATTGTTGCTACAGTTCACAAGTGAACTTGTAGCGAACGGATTTGTCATAATACAAGAGAAAATCGGGCGTGGTACAAATTTTAGGTACATAAAAGTGTTTGGTGGCAAGACGACACTCCAAAGGGTAATATTGAGACCTAATATTTTCCGGGGGAAGAAACAGTCAACAATCTCATGCACCTAACTGTACCCATGTAGCATATGGCCTACCGAGATTGCACGGTTTTCTGCGGGTTTCGGCGAGCCATGAGAAAAATCTTTGAAACAAGCATCCCATGAAATAATTCTCCTAAGGGTAAATGTCTATCAACATCACCTCGGAATCTGCACTCATCATTTCAGCAAAATTAGTGACCTTTGTTTGAATGACATCGTAAAGTCAGACATCTTTAACCGCTAATCCTTCGAGCCCGCTGAAGCAAGAGTTGTGTGAGTCGGACGGTTTTGCTCTTTTGCAGAAATACGTGAGAAATTAGCCGCTGTTGGTTATTCCCATATGTCACTCACGGAGAGTGCTTTCTGATGTTTATTTAATTCTTGTTCTGTTATATATTAACTGAGAAGTTGAATTTCAAATATATCCATGAAATTTGTATTATTGTGATTCATGTCCAAATATTGCACAAGTTCATGAGGTTATATTAAGGTTACGCACTGTGACCAGGCGAGTGTTTGTAGTATTATTGCAATGCCCAGAAGGAATGCTGTAGGATTAACATGTTCGCTCTATCTCCATTATTTAAGGAGATATGGAATTTCAAAGCTACCCGTAAAACTGATACTAATATGGTTTACTTCCGTTCACTACACATTTCCCTTGCATTCCTCTCTACAGGTTTCCCAAGTGTGCATCGAAGCGTGGTGCAGTCGCTCCAACGTCGATGGTGAAATTTCCTGAACACGTGCATAACGAACTGTATGGCTCCGATGACCTTGTGCGAACTATCCAATAAACCTTCCATGTTTGCGGATATTTTGCAAT
>QNGE01008125.1:0-18726 GCA_008508345.1 Paragonimus westermani
CCCTTTTACGCCACCATCTGGTGATGATATGCGAAGGAAAAGAGAGGCGACATCCAGATGCCCAGATTTTTCTTCAGATCGGTTTTCGTTGTACACACTTTGTTGTTTGTACTGTGAATCAGGGAGGCATTGCCAGAGTGTTCATCGAGTGACATGTACATACACTTATTGTCAGTCAGTGTGAGGCCGCGATCGTCCGCTCAGTAAACGTATGGCCGTCTCGGCCAAGTTGGCCGGGAGTGGTTCGGGTGTCGGCCTCTTTTCTCTACTCCACCGACCAACCAAAGATTAGAAATTCCAGTGAATGGAACGTTTTTGTGGGATTAATTTTATCGCCAAGTAGTGAATATAGATGGTCCAAAACGGTAGGTTTCATCGCAACATATATATCAGGCTTGAGAATGAATGATTGATATTTGGGTTCACTTTCGTTTATCTTGGCTAGTTCGATAGCTCTGCCTCATTTGATTACTTCCGCGTCACTGTGTATACGGCATATTAAGGCTAACTGCAGTTAATAGCATGTCATGTCACTTTGAATGTAGGCATGATATAACCCACTTTTGGTGCAGAGTAAGGCGGTTCTCTATTACGCACGATGCACTATGGTGTTTCGTGCGAATTAAACCAGGTTGTCATTTATTTGGTTTACGTCCTGCTGAGCTACCAATGAGCTTAGTCCCAAATTGCAAAGCGGATTGTGAAAAGGGAATTGCCTGAAATCGCGTAATGTAGGAGGTTAAGGCTAGCGGGGAGCCAAGATGTAGAATAACGTCGACAGTGCGCGTGAAACACAGACATGCATATATATATATATTAATCAAAAAATTATCATATGAAGTAGCAAGCTTGTATGCGGTTACAGTATTCCACCGCCGTTACGGCGAAGTCGGTTGCTAAAAATTTGCTATTTACCTATATGCTGCAATAAGTCCGAATCAACCAAAAGAATTGTGTGCACACCACTCAGTTATTTGCCTGAAATATTCAGTTAACCTAACGTGCATCTGTAATGCAGTTGCCGAATTGATCGATTCGAAGGTGAGCGTAGGCCAGTTGCAGTTTGTATTGACCATTCGATTATGGACCAACTTGTTTAGTTCCTTTTCTTCCGAGTCATCAGAACATTTTACTGGCGAAATAACTCGGTTCGACTGAAATAGCTCCCTTACATGCAGCACACTTAAAAACTGATAGAAAAAATACTCATTCTATTAACATATCGTAAGTACGAGGCATTTAAAAATTTGTACACCTCATACAGAATTAACACATTTACGTCGTTTTTGAAATTCATTTCGGAGTATAGCTTGCCATGTGACAACTTAAACGGGAACTAGCGTAATTGAAAACCTACGATTGCGAATTTGAAATTGCTAGATGCATGTGGTATTCAGAAAATGCACACATTTTTGTGTTCGAAGAACACGAGCGGTGTTTTGACGATTAACCCTTCAGAACACATAGGTTGCCTACAGGCAGCTGAGAAAAAGACTAAAGGATAACGTCTCATTTAGTTCAAGAATTTTACACGGAAAACATTCCTGTAAAAAGCGCCTGAATGATGAAAAAACTGGGAAAAGCACAGTGAATATATAAGCATGAGATAAAGAGCAGATGTTGTTCGCTCTATCACAACATTCGCAGATTAGTTCTATCATAAATTTTGAGTGAAAGAAATATGTTACCATTGTAAAGTTGTGTCACATATATGCTCGTCTGTAAACACAATATTCTTTAATTATATTACCGTGTGAGAATAACAATGTAATGTGGGTTGCCTTCCATGTAAATACAACCGAAGCTGCGCTGATGACAGATGTGTCAGTAAGTGAGATGAAACAGTTGTACTTGGTGTCAGGAAATGATGTTTTATCTCCAGTAGAAGGTCTGTAGGACGTACGTATGAGTTGTTTAATAAACATCCACAGTTTATATAGTTCATCTCAATCTGCAGAAAATTTATACTGCCAACAATTACATATATAGCTATTGGTCATCACCATTTATTCAAAAACGTGCATTGGAGTTTTGCATCAATCTATTTTAATTGTCATTAGATTCGTGTGCGTAACCAAGAGCGTGATACAAGAATTGGAGTGAACACAACTAAAATGCCTTGTCGTGGATTAGTAACAAGCATGCGCCTGGCATGTTCACATCCCATGAAAGCAGTATAAGGAATCCGCTATGCATTTTCTCAGGATTTTCCATTTCAACACATTGAATGTCTGCTTTAAACCCAGTTGCTAGTTGTAAGTGCTGAAAATACCGACAAGCTTCCTGGCAACGGTTACCAGTTTGTTCGTGCATCGGGATTGAAGCAAAGACTGCTAAAGGTTCACTCGTTATCAAGATCGCATCATTTATTCTCGGGGTTTGAAATTAAGGTTCTGAACAGCCATAATCATATACAAGGTAAAGATTTTACATCATACACAGTGATCTGGGGGGACAACAGAAAACTGAGAGCGGCTACCTTGAATAAATTATTCTGCGTAATAAAATGAATTTGGACTTGTTTTTCTGTGTAAACTACCGGGCTTTAAATTAACCTATATGGAAGCCACAAATAGCAGTTTATTAAGAGTTGATATTGCGATAATGTTTGCACATGATATAACTTGAAACTGTGTTCACAGTACGGAAAGCACATATTACAAAGAGGTATTGATTGACCATACACTATGAAAGAGGTGAAAAAGTATCATCATAAAAATACCATGAGCACTTATTTCATTCACAAAAATATTCTGACTATTTGCTTCCTACGGTGAGGCGTCCAAAGTTTGGGACATCTGATTCCGCATTAAATTTTAAGAGTTGTCACGTGAACGGGCCAAATTTCAGTTATATCCGGTGAATAGATAGGTGTGGATGTTCATCAGAATTGTGAAAATATATATCATCTTTTTATAAATTAGATGATAAGACCTGAACAAGTACGCGAACCACTGTGTTTAATCACAGATGGACGTACACTGAACACATTTTAACTTTTCCACAGAGTAACAGTTACTTGTCAGGTTGCTCATTTTGACTAACATATGAAGAGATTTCGTATCAACATTTTTACCAAAAGAGCATGCAACTAACAATACTGAATGGAACATAAGAGACATGGAGTTGAATACTTAGGATTACACCCTCAAAAGTGGAACAAATATATATTTCGAAAATTAATTTGAAAGTTTCGACGACAGTATGGTGAAGAAAACAGCTACTTTATGTTCTGCGAAGCGTCTTAACCTCAAAACACTCGACACACTCTTGCTATTCGAGGTGTACACCCCAAGCATACAGACATGGTTTGAATTAATCGTATGCTTGAAAGCAAAATCACACATAATCGCGATATCCCAAGTAGTCAACATACCTCAACATTTTTCCTACAGCGTTTGTTCACCTGTTTTTTAAGGGTAGTGCGAATGGATTTTGCGTCAGGAGTATCAGTTAGTCAGGTCTAACATGTGTCATACCAAACGGTGTTAGCTTGCGTTTCAAACGTTAATTTCAGTAAAATTTCGCAAAACTACTTACATTGAATCGCCAAGATAATTAATTCATAGGATATATTGCCTTAATCCTTTTTACTCAGACAAACTGCACGGGGTGTTTCTGTCTTCCAGAACTCTATTTTTGTCCCACCGTTACAATTTGACTGTTTTCGTTTGAGTCATCTAAACTACATATCAACTTAAGACTGCTACAAACACGCAGAAACTAGAAGCCGTTGAAGGCAAGAGTGAAACGGTGTATTTAATTTGGTTTTTCGTACAGCTGATATCGCTGTATAACAGGTCAGTAAATCTGGACAAAAATTGAAATGCTCGTACTGGATGTAGTCGGACAGAGATTAAGAGTACAGTGGATATGTTTAACTATCTAAACTGGTCATTGAGATAGACTGCTTGAAAACCAAAAGCATTAGATGAATTGGGTATGTCTGAACACCCTAGTTACTCGCACGGAGGCTACCTAAATACACGGAATATACTTCGAGCTACACCCCGAGACCCAGAATACAACTGGAATGGAAATTACGTGCAACTTTCGTGATGTTTTTGTGTGCGATGAACTACTTGCAGCTCAGTACTATCCGCCTTTACTGGCACATAACAGGTTTATGGATTAGGTCCCGTTTACCTCAAAACAAATGTTTCCATCCACATATTCTGTCGCATGTGAACGTGATATACACGTTAGTGGGCACATTTCAGTGCAGTTATAAATAACAGAGGTGTACTTCAATCGGAGACGTCATATTTACTCCTAGAGTATGCCCATAGCTTTTTCAAATGCAAAAATGACTAATTGTTTTACGGGCATCTTAATCAGTAAAGACATTGTGAACCCGAACGGCGTAGATATACTGCTTATACAACAGCCACGTAATACCTCTTCCACTTCTGAAGGTTTGTTGGTGGAGTGCTACAAAATGAATGCGAATGCACGTACTGACTAAACACCCCCCCAAAATAAAACTGAAACATCCCGTAACATACATTCAGTATTGAGTTGTCGTCCTTCTAGCTTAACCGACTTTGCGTAAGCGCATCGGTTGATAGCAGGCATCCAATAGAGCTGGAGATGTGAACGGCCAGAGCAATAGTGTCACATGACCGTTTTGACGCAATCACTTTTACACGTTAAATTATTCATAGGCTGTGCTGCATTTCGGAGTGTCCATAGAAGGCTGCAATACTACAAGGCTCAATTTAATACTAATTATCTTTGCAAACCTGATTATTACATTTAATAGTCACATTCTGTGGAACATTTTGTGGCACTTTCATGCCAGAACTGCATTCGTGATGGTTACAAAGTATGATAACTACTAATGAACAGTAATCTGTCCTGGATACTAATGATCTATCACGGAGAATAGGTAGATAACTACCTAAATAGCCTTAAGTGTTCTGATCAATTGTGTAATGCCAACATTCGTTTACTTCCAAGTATTAGAAGAAAACGATGAGTTGCATGAAGATCTGCAACATCCTGTAGCTATAGCTTAGGTAAAAAAGAAAGCCACGATAATCTATTCTTTGCGATTGCGTAAAAGGCTCAAAGCATCCACATAGTCATTCGGAATATAACAATTTGACGAGCAAATGCTTTTGAGAAATTCCTCGACAGGTCTTTATAGTTTTGTGGGTGAAACCATAGATGTCGATTAAAACGTGAGAAAAAATACGCAGTTACAATTGAAGAAACTGAGGAAATCTGTCCTATCCAGCAATAGGGTGGTTTGGGCAGTCTGTCACTGTTAACACAGTGAATGAAACGTGCGTTCTTAGGTAAGCGAATAATGGGCTCATCCATTTGTAGAGTTCACGACCGAAATAGAACAGAACAGTTAGTTTCACTCCCTTGATTCTAATTTAATCGGACGAGCAGACAGCTCGCTGAAGCAACCTATCTACAGAAAACCGACGTGGACGGGACAGAGTGGTTTTGTCAAACATTTTGCACTGCTGAAGCAACAGAGGAATCTTGTTCGTAGTCTCACAAATACAACAAAGAAAATTTTTTCGGGAGACGTCATCGAACAACAGTTTGTTCTTACTTCGAATGCCCTGCAAGATTAACTGTTAAAACATTGCAGAAAGATCATCATACACTTTGGTTGCTCAAGTGAATAGGAAACTTGTATTTGTCAGCCTGTCATCCAAAGAGAATTCAGCAACGGATTGTTTAACGCACTACTGAAAAACTTTCCAGCTCCGATGATGCGATGCCGGTTCACAGGTAGGCGCGTGCTGATTTCCAACGCAAAACATAAGGCATCTGTCCAAGCCCAAAATAGTGTTGTCTATTCTTTCTCCTGTTACCGTATCACAGAGTACACTGGACGTATGAGGAAGTAGTGTGGTAAGCGCGTAAGTGAGCATCGCGCAGCACACTCTAGATACGGAACAAGAAAATCAATAACCAGCGCTATCGTAGAGAGTTTGGTGGACACAACGTGAACCCTAGTCAGTCTTTTCATGTCGTTCCCAGAGTGTCTTGATAACAGCTTAGGCCAAAACAGCTTAGCAACGAAGCGACGGCTGAAGCGGTCGCCATCCGATTCTCTAATCTTGTGTTGTGTTGTCACAAGTCAATACAAGCCCTTGAACTCCCTTGGTTCGCCTACAAACGAATGCACATTTCATCCATTCTGAATTAACTTTGACAGACTGTCCAAACCACCTTAATGATGGACAGGACTGGTTTAGTTTCTTTCTGGTTGCCCAATTTTCACTGCCCAATTTTTCTCACGCTTTAATCGACCACTATTACTTCACTGTCAGTACTGTTTATGATCTAGTAAGTAATTCCTCAAAACATGCGTCAAGTTGTTAATTATGCATAATTTAGTTTGATGCAAGCGCTTCTTAAAAACTGACCCTACTGTGGTCCACTAACGGATAACATTGGTGGTTGGGACGATTCACGCAAATGCTGTCAGATATGTTTACAACATCCATCGTTATCAAGTTGAATAAAGGAATATCACAGCTGATGAATGACCTTTGAATTAGATAGATTAAACTCATATTTTTGTCACTCCGGTATCAACTGCACTATCGGCTCAATATACGATATTGACATATCATTCAAATAATCATTGTCAGCAGCGACGAGTGATGAAACTCACCTGAAAACGCCGAATATAACAAAGTGGCATTTATGTGTCAACTTAAACAGACATTAAAATTTTTGTCAGGGGATTAAAGTCTGTTGGTGGGAGTACACCAAAAAGTATTGTACACCTACGTTATTGTTCTTATGTCGCGCACAAAGAAGAACAGAACAGTATTCACGTTGCACCTTGGGAAAATACAATTACTTCTGTCCAATTCTAATTGCTGATATCCATATTGCATCTAAAAATCAAGAATCACGCGCTTCTTCTATTCACTTAACAAGGTTTTACGACCGTGTATACATCAGCCACTTTTATAACTTCCAAAATTCTGTCGCAAATGCTTATTGCCTTTAACTCTCAACGCAAATTTATTCTAATGAAAATCTTCTGAAGATACTCCAAAACATCCACTACGAACGATTCTATAAGAGCTTCCGAAACTCATCCGGTCGATTCATCTGTGATCTTTTAGCGTCTTCTGAAGAGGTTGCATCTTGATTTTAGATACTGAATATATATCTTAAAACAAATTTCCGCAAGTTGACACGACGCTATTCGTAAATGCTTCTGATTTTGATTATGCCCTGATTGGGTTTCATGCTATTTTTAGACGAGTTGACCACATGATTGCGTCTGTATTAGGGATAGCTTCATTTTCGATTGCAGTTTACCCAGTCGTTTTACCGCTCGATAGCTCCGACTAAACTGTTCCCAAATGTCCTATGGTTGAGGTTTTCTTTAACAATTCGGTTTAGCGTTTATACACCACTTTTTTTCAACAACTACACAAATATTTTTGAAAAGTTTCTGACGATACTGAAAGTGATGCGGAGAAAAACTGGTATTTTCGCACGAGGTTCGTAGGTTACCGACGGGAAATCATTGTTTTTACCATTGCTAACTGACCAGGTTGATCAGGTACAATTGAACATTCTATTCGCTAAACTTCTTAACTACGGTGCTAGTTGGAAGAGAACAAACCGTTGTGTTTTCAGAAGCAAACTACAATAAGCATACTTGTAGAAATCAATCATAAGACACTGTCATTGGGCCCAGTATTCAGAAGTAAGACAATGGGTGTGAACGTATCGGAGAAAATTGGAAGTGTTCCAGAAAAGAACTATTTAGAAAGGGTGGCGTGGACACTGATGAAAAAAGCCGATTTAACAGCGAACTAACACAGTGTTGGTGTGAATCACATTATTCCACAGAGAATTTGTGTGCCCTAATAGCCAGATTTTTTATCCTTTCTGGGTTGGCAACTTAGATAGAACATACTTTTGGCCGCTTTAATATCCTTCCTAAGCCTAATAAACCTGCTGTTTTGAGTAACTGAACGGTGTACACTGAAAGGCATGGTAAGATAGATCTCCTGAAGACAGTTGCGTCCTATAAGACCTGAGAGTTCATTCAGCTTTATCGTTTGTTTTGTACCATGTGTGAGACTGTACAAGAAGACCCAATGACTACTGTGTGATTGGTTAATGGATCAGATATGTAGTTTTTGACGGATTATCATCGGGTCTAGAAGTTCCCATTGCTGTGAATTCGTTTTACCTCTTCATTATTTTGATTAGTTAATGCGACCAGTTCCTCAGTCACGCAAGTAGTCAGTTTAGTGAAGTGCATCACAGATTCTGTCGTAATCCGCTTCAAAAGAGCAGCGACTACGTCGTACAGGCGTAACCTGTAACAATTGCAGTTCCAAGCCAGTTTCACATGAATCCATCGCCATTTATCGACCCATCCGTTTTCTGTTTTTGCGTCTTTCGCCGCAATTTAGGACAGTTGGTAGTTTCTCACGGCCAAATGTTGCGTTTTTCACTGAAAACTAAAGTTTGATTGTTGTACATTCTTCTGTGAATCTTAGAAGCAATACTGCCCAAATCAATTCTCTGGCCACACGAACTTCCCTTATTTTGACTGGCTAATCATCCGGGATAGATGCCGGTTACTTTGGTTAGAGGAGGTTGGGAAATGCTGGTTCACGTATCCCGGAGTGGTTTGCCAGAAATCCAGCGTGATTGCGATGCGCCGTTTAAAAAATTCGTTACACATTTTCCTCGTTGTTCAACGTGTTTTGGTAGCGCAGTTCACTTTGGTGGACACTGTGGAGCAGCTCTGTATCCTAATTTTTAAGCCTGACTAAGCATGTTCATTTTTGCCAACTCTTCGGGATTGGTTTAATAGTCTACACAATGAGCAGCCGGAAAAAGTAGGTCTGGACAATGTTCTTCCTCTGAACATGATGCACTTGGACACTTGATGCATTCAGCACCTACTGCTCTGTTGCTTTCCCCTGAATAATGCAGCAGATAGATTGAACGTTCACAGTCGTACGCTCTCCACGTAAAATTCAAATTGTCATATGAACTTCCAACACTGTACACGCTCCAGGGATCTGCACTCTTTGAACGTGTGCTGGTAAGACCGTTATTCTTGTCAAATCACCTCATATCTGACCGAGTATACACAAGTCGTTCTGTTACCACTCTTTGTCTGACGTCTGCTACTTGACTGTTGTCACAAGTCCTCGTTGGTTGTGCACTACCCGACATTTCATCAGTTTGATCGAATTCTATCTCCCCGTTGTACTCTCGCTACAATCTTAGCCAACTTGATCTCCTTTAAGTCGATTTCTAAAGCTCACTTCTGTATCTTGAGTGGATTTTCAACATCTACCGCAGTTTCTTCGTTTTTGAGTGCCAACACGGTGATCAGAACGGAACCAAACAGTAACACCTATTTATCAAGGTAATTCAACAAACACAGACGTCGAATTGACGCCAGATAGTTCGGTTAAAGCGTCGACTCTGGATTACTGAATTTTCAACGTTATCAAAACGCAGAACAGTCAGGGAACTAGAGATCGTCTGTCATCTTTACATTGGTCTGTATCAACTGGCGCAACTTGAATGTTGGAAGTCAACAGCACACGAATTGTTTCGATAGCATTTTTTTCTGTGCTTCGCGTTAAACTTATTTTGAGAACCTTGGAAGTGTAACAAGAAAGATAAGTGTTTGACAGGTGGAGAAATCTTGGATAACCTGAAGCTATCGACTGTTATCAGTACGTTTCACAATGTTCGCTGTTGCTTTGAGCGTGAAAACACCTTTGAAAGGATGAAGTAAATTTAGTTTCTGAGTTTGCTGCATCCCTCGGTCAATACATAGGGCAATGTATCTTGACTAGCAAATGACAAACTTGTACTTAGAACTGTGATCTGTTATCTGATTTCCCAATAAAAACCCAGATTAGCATAACCGTTCCAAACATTGTTCACACGATATTGTAGATGTATATCTACAAATAGTCATTCATTTTGGCATGGAATGAAGAAAAGTGACTGGTGTTTAGCGCACTCGTCTAAAGCATTCCTCGAGACGAGCGCAGATTTTGGCCAGAAAGAGACTATGCAACCAGGATCAGTACTACTCAAGGGACAGAACTCCAGTCGACTATGTCTACTGGCAGTAGGTTGGCCGAAAATGTGGTAAAAACGTAAAAGCCCTGGCTAACTATGAGTTTCCTCTTCCGGTATCAAACCGTTAATGACGCCTAACAGTATTTACCTATAAACTTAGTACCAATGCACATTCCCTAATCGAGTACGGAGGTGGGCTGAATGTTTCCGTGCTGTTGACCTGGAATTAGTCTACAAAGTTCTTCGATTCACGCTTAATTTCAGTTCCATATATTAGTCATTTTAAGTTACCTAGCTTGTTGTTGAATCAAGTGGATGCCGAAGGAAACCAGAATTATAGGTAACACGCCTAAGCTTGAATAGCTCAAAGAATATCCTCCAATATTTTTGGATCCTGTTAACACAACAGTTTTCGCACGTTTTCACCTAGCTGTCTTTATTAACTTCCATTATTTTAAAACAAAATTGATTCATCCATAAAGAAGAAGGCTGTAAAACTCACGTCATTAGTACGCAAGAAGAGCCGTTGAGGAACAGTTTTTAGCTTAACTTTCGTAAGTTCTGAGAAGTAATGATTTGTCTGAACCTTCACAATTGTGAGTTTGGCATTTCCGACACAAGACCACGGAAACCCTGAAACACATTTAAATCAAGACCAAAAAATGGATTAGAAACTAATGAATGATAATGTTGACAAATAACAGTTTGGTCATCCTGTAAGTGCGGTTTGTTTGAAAAAGGGCATTTCATAGCGCTGTAGACTACATATGCAGTCAGTAATTGTTTTCGGCTTTTCAAAAGCATGCAGATAACTGGACACAATAATCAACCGGTCCGAAACTAGTAATGCTGTTTACACAATATGTGCGTTAATTCATACACAATCTCAATCCGAAATATCTTACATTAGTTCACTGGTATAGGTGGTACGGAATTTTAAAAAATAATTGTATGAATGTGCTCGGAACCATTGTTCTCAGGTAGAAATCTGTCAACCAATACGTTCGCAAAAATTTCCAAGAATTTTGAGGTGCTTCAACACTCTGATTACAAGGCAAATAACACCGTCTAGTTTATTTGGTCTTTTGGACCAACTTTCCGAGATGAAACATAGCAGAACCTAGCAAGACCACTAGTTTATGGAAGTAAGTGGGTCTCCTCAAAATTTCTTCAGTGGTATTTGTTATTGATTCTCCTTCTCGTTGTGGTGGGTTTCTCTATGTATATTCAGGTGAACTTTGTCAATATTAATTGCAGTTTGCGCCCTCCATTAATGATTATTAAGTCTCAGAGATATCCGCCAAACAATACTTTCAATCATATGCTCAACTTCATCGGAGCGCACGCAGAGTTATATTCCTTGCAGTGTCTCATGGTCCGAACTAATGTTGTCTGTGAACTGGTTGCCAGTGAAGCTGAAAAGGTTTTTGAAAATCTGCACATTGTCTGATTTAGAACTCTGTTCAGTGCATTAGCAGAGGATGAGAGCGCAAATCAACGTGAATTGGGGTCAGTGTTTGAGGAGCTTGGTCTAACAATTTCGTGAAACAGTTGATCGCCTGTTTTATCAGTTGTTTGCGAGCGCCTAACGCCCAGGAGACAATTTTTGGTTTTATAAACAGATGGTGCGTTGTCCGAGGGTTGATATCAGCAGCCCATGTGCACGAGCTAATTCCACTCACGTGAGCAGTACCAACCTTGGTTACTATTTTTTGCTGTAACGACGCCATCTAGTTCGAGAAATCCATATATTATCCTAAGCGCTCAGGAGCTAGTGAAGTTGACGTAACAGCTAGTCTACTCAGCAAACCTATAAAATTTAACTTCAGCACACGGAGGTTTAATTTTCTGGGAAATTCTACCTCTGCCTGATGTGTTGATGCTTTTCACTTCGTCAAATATTCTGGAAATTGTGAGAAATACTTCAGCCTTATAACAAACAGAATGCAAACAGCATTTTTCATGAGACGTTTGCAATACCGCGCAGGATAGGCATGTGCAGTATGCGACTTTAATTGCGTTCTTTCCTTTAGCAGTCACCGGTAAGAGGAATCGGCAAAGAATAACCGGTTTTAGTGAAACCCACGCACACTTCAGCAGAAGAATTTACTTGTTAGGTGGATCTGAGAAGCATAGAGGGAAACGCCTATTTAGTGACTACCCAATTAAACTTTCGAAATGGGAAGACATATTATATCATGAGGCTGATGCGTACTTGCACCACTCAAACTCAAATCAGTGACTGCCAGTGAACAAATGAAGCAAGTTCAACGTACATAAAACTGTCATACTGTGTAACATTCGTTAGCAAACTTTCAGCATCATTGTTTCCCTAAAGAAAGAAGCTGGTGGAAATGGATGAATTTGGGACAATCAAATAAAATTACGTAAGATATGTTCTGCATCGTCAGTCCTATTGATCCCTTCAATTACGACAAAAGGAGTGTAGATAGTTTATTACCTCACCAGTTTAAATTTTGAAGTATGTTCGGTTGTTTTAAATTCACGAGAGCCCATTCCAAAGTGAGTGTGTCTGGGTGCTATTCTTATTGCGGCCATTGACTCACTCCTATTTTACGCCTATTTAAATTTATTTGTGCTAATTGTTCACAGTCAGCGTATCGTAACCGGGGACGGTGGTGGAGATGACTCTGTAGAATACATCCTGCATAATTTTACTCGTGTGTTTTAAGTTATCCAAAGGCATAACCGTTTTACACGGATGAGTGTTGTAAGTCCACTGATTTTTTAACGTGGAAAGGCCGTCAATCCTAGCATGCTAACACACTAATTACCGAAACTTTTCGTGTATTTCCAGTAGAGTATTCTTTCGAGTGAATTTCTCTGGGAATAAACAAGAAAACTTATTTTAGGTTATCCGACACAAAAGTAGTTCGTTTGTGGCGATGACATAATCTTCGTTTGCATATTACCTTGGCAAAACTGGCTTGCGTTATGGTCGTCGCTATAATTGGGTATATCAAGATTTTGTCGACGTTTTCAAGCCCTCGTAAAACTAGACGCCCGTGATAGTTTTGAGTTTTGTCTTCATCCTGCCTTATAAAAAATTGAATTTGTGTTTTTCCACAACATATATCAATAGCATAGTATTGCGCACTTTCCGATGTTTACCCGTAGAAGGTAAATTGAGGCATACTCTTCTCCAATGATACAAAATATGTGAGCATTGTAAGATATGTGTACGAAACCTTGATGAATAACTTTAAACAATTTGCACAAAATCAAATTTGCGCTAACTTTATCATGACATTGAATAAATAAATACAAAACGAACGTTGTGTTTACTTGCATTAGAAGCCCAAGTTCAGCGCCATGGACATCCCCTACAAGCTGACAAAATTAACACCATAGTTTTATTGATTCCTCGATGCTATCTTTTGTTGGAAAATAATCTGTAATGTAACCAGAGGAGAAAACTTACGGTTGTTTTATATGTTATCTATATCGCCATCTAAACTTATAATTGATGGTGCAAATAAATATTTCGATGGAAACCCCTCTACAGCAATTTTTCCGTTGTGCTGGTAACCTCCATGAAGGTTTCTTATACAAACTTTAGACGTCATTATGATAACATTAATCTGGGGATAGCAATGACAGTATACTGAAAGGATAGAGGAACTTGCTTCTGAATATTATGACACAGTAAGAAAATCGCAGTTTCAAAAGTAAACCTTGAGTAACTCTTAGACAAAACGAAAGTGGCTTAAGTTGTGAGCCTCGCTTGTTTCAGTAAAATGTCCGCCCAATCGTACTTTGATTTCAACGGTCAATACAAACGCAGTAATCATTGCTTTGTCGAAGCATTTCCTTGCAGCTTCTAAACAATCATTTACTATCTACCTCAATAGGTGATCTAGTGCTACGCCACAAGAGATACAAAACGTAACTAGAACGATCGCACAAAGAGATGGTGTGGAATGTTGCCTCATGTGGTTTCCGCAATTTGTGCACTTAATGAAAACTTACTTGCATTGGTGTGCAAGAATATAAACAACCTCTGCACAATCACGTCACTTTTAAAAGTACGGCGTAACACTCTTGGTTTTCATCGTCCTATCGCGCTTTTATAGGTCCGATTGGTAATCTACTAAGTGAGGTTGTACTGAATATTGCCATGAAGCAATGTTTAGAATCTGTGAAGCGAAAGATATTAAAATTCCTGTTTTGCCTCACAATACATCATGATGTAAGTCAAGCACACGTCTAAATTTAGAAAGGCGTGATCAACCGTTCATTAGCTCTTAATTGCTCCCCAGATATTCAAAGATTACGGCTTCAAACATCTCACCTAAATCAGCCACGATCTTTAAGTTAGTAATCAGTCTCTTTTAAGTGCATGTCGTACCTGCTGAACAGTTCTATCCAAGTTATAATTCATCTGCTGTGTTCAGTAGCACTAGAAGGTAGTTTATTTCTCTCAATCTTACGTATTTGGTTGAAAACTATTTATCTGACGACCCAAAAGGTGAGCAATGTGATCAACGTCGGCCACACTTTCTCTCACCTCCATCACATCACTGTCATTTTCTTGAAGTAAATCATATTTTGCCCAGACTAACTCATCGGTCATTTAATCAAAACAGAGGGAAGACAGGTTGCCAGGGGAAAACATTTACCTTTATCCTCATCAGTCGCCAATGTAAAACCAGTAGGTTTTATAGAAACTATCCAAAGACAAAACCGGCGAATGAACAAGTCATAATTTCTATCTTTCGTGCGCAATTATTGTAATCAGCTCCACAACACGGAGACTGATTCTGTCAGTACCAGTTGTGCACATAAAAATAGTTGATGTTTTCTGATCAGTTTTGCGTCACTGATCGAGAGCAGCTTTGAGTAACGAATGAACAACATCTTGAACAATTAGACAGGGTCATCTAGGTGACCGGTCATCGAAGTGTGCTTGGTGACCAACGAAGCAACCTTCTTCAAGTTCGATACCGATATTATTTGTGCTGTTATCCTGACTATGCTAGGCCGTTTTGGAATGATCTAGCTACACTGTGTCCCCATTTTTCCATTCTCACAACTTGCCAAGATTGGTTTTTCTCTGTAGCGTGTAGTTTGAGAAAACAAAATACTTTCACTGTTTCTTCAGTCAATTTATAGAGTACCCGTTTAATCTACCTCAATTTTGTAAAACTGATTTACCAAAGGTGTAAATGGCCACGCAAAAATGCTAATTCTTGGTTGTTTGTCGTGGTAGGTCTGCAAAGTAAACAAGCGGTCATTGCTGAATTTAAAAATACTCACTAACCTATTCACAACGTTTAATTTCTTTAGTACTTAACCGAATCTGTTCTCTGCTCTGATTATGTATGACAATATCTTCTGTTAGCCGGTGGAGTATGTACCTTAGCGTAAACTGCAATGTGACGTATCTTCATAAAATATGATAAGTAAGCTTACATTGCTGCATTCTAAAGGAGGTCACCGCAGACAAATTTATTGTGCTTTATACACTAGTCTGCATGCAATAAACAGGACTAAATGTGGTTACCTCCAATATAAGCGTGGTTTTAGCGATATATACATGAATGCGGACAAATTCATTTGATAGGCAATGAGTTCTGAGTCTCCTAAGGTTGTGAACAGAAGGACCACCTACAGACCGTATGTATACACCAAAACTCGAATGAATAACTAGTAGGTGAATTCAAACTCAATGTACTGGGTCGAACAAACGAAGTCATGCGATACCGACTGAATAAACTTTTTTCAGGTTTTTTTGAAAAAACGCGCCGGTGTAACAGATATGAGCCAGAATTATTTTTCGGCGAAAGATAGTAACGTGACGTGGGTAAACAGACCAGTAGTATGTTTGTTTATTCTCGTGAATATCTTGTCTTTTTATTTGTACGGTTTGTACAGAATTATTGGCGTTTAACCAAAGAGGGTACGCGCTGAGCAGCATGATGTATCCGGCACATTTAGGACCACCCCACATTTCTTCGTGCTTGTGTTGCATAGATCGGTTCATCATAAACAAACTCCGTACTTCAACCGGCTCTCTGTGATTGCGTGACCATTCTTCGAAAACTTGGTTTATTGTCCACCCACATGTATTCACTGTCTATTTGCGAACGATTTCAAGCAAACTGTGTGGTGTCTAAGCTGGCGAAATCCGAACTGCGGATAAACAATCGGTGACCGCACGATTGTTCATAAGCCTAGTTTTCGGATGAAATGATCTTATTGTTCCAGTGAGGACAGTGTAAATCACTTGAGCTGAATCTAGTTGCAGTGCTTTTATCCTTGATTTGTCGTGCTATAATCTTCTAGAATATATTTATACTGATTTGTATCTCTAATCGAGTCTTTTCGCTTGACCGCCTTGCCGAATAAATCAACACAACTGGTTATGCATAACAGTCCACTTAAGAAAAATCGGATCGAGTTCGACAGATTGTGTTACGAGCTTTCAGACTGCGTCCATTAAGTTTTCCGTTAAGAATTATATGAAAATTCATCGATGAGTCCAGCTGCCTCTGTTAATTCAGCTGTGAATTGTAACACGGATGGACAGTATGATATACCTTAAGTGAATGTGTACTGCTTATTCTGCTGATTTGTTCGACAGCTCATTCTAAGTGTGCATCACAATAGTTGATAATTCATTTCAGAAAAGTTAGAGATAACTAATTGTTCACACAATGGATGTGCTAATTGTGGCTTCAGCTTGAGAAGACATCCAAACAGATACACAGAAGGAAGCTTCCAGCAATATTTACTTGGACGCCGCCTACTAGCTTGATCATTTAACATCAGAATAATTAAAGACACCGCCCAATATTCTGGGTAGCTATTCTATCTTATGGTGTCTCCCTTTCATATATATGTGCAACAATCGGCTTTTTAACAGGCCCTTTTTTCCCTTGTAGCTAACATCACAAACATGCCGCCTACAGAGCACATCCACTACTTGTTCCCAACGTATGAAAGTATTCCTAGAATAGAATAGTTGTGGAGTTTTACTGCTGGTCCAAATGTGTTTTGGCCAAACGTTTTTGAACATACAAAGTAGATTTGTGTTCAGCCCTCGCTGTAGCTCAAGAACACCGCTTTCCATGTTTGACTTATACTGTGGCCACATTCTCATGAAAAATCTAATCGCAACCGACCCTGACTGACTTTAGGTCAGTTAAAGCCAACTTACTGTGTGCTGGTTAAAGATGTATTAGCGGCCAGTTTGTCCAGTCGTATACATTCTAGATTTTATCAGAATTAAGAGGCAGTAACTTATGATTCCTGTAGAGCAAACAAAGCAGCGTGAGCATTGCTCACAAACAGGTGGCCGAACATTCGAATAAGAAAATTTGATCCTGCTTACTTGAAGCTGATGTTCCACTAATCCACATTGTTATCTCATCGCAGCATGGTCAGAACCCAAACTTTCGTCAGGGTGAGAGTGCGAATCCTTGTTGAGCTTGGTCAAAGGCGATCCTCAAGTCTGGCTCTGCGTTTCAAAATGGGCTGGCTTGAAATTCAGTCTGAATGCAGACTTTATGATAAGGAGAGGATGGAGGCCAAGTTGTAAAAATCAATTCTTTGAATGCAATGAAAGGCTCATATGTTCCATTGATCAATCAACCATTAGATATTTCAGTAGACCTCAAGAGATAAACCTAGCTTCATTCATTAGAGTGGTCTTTATTCTGTCATATTTATAGGCATTCATCTCTGCATAACCTGCTCAGGCAAGGCTAGCAATTACCCTGACACACGTGTTTGTATGTGCAGCCGATAAATAAAAACCACACCCATGTTGTTTCAGTGTATGCGTGGTAGTGATATCTCATCGACCAGTTCTGTGGTTCTCGAGGTGACTCAGCGAGATCTCTCGCCTAAATGTTCCCTTGCCGCAAACTAAGGAGATGTTGGATTAAGGTACCACAATTCTTGGTCTCACCTAATGGTTCATTTTGCATAGAAGATCGGTGACTGGATAATCAAACGAAACAGGTCTTCGTCGTTCTCCTTAATCCTGATTTAAAATATGGTTATGCAGCTGACAGATTTTACTGCGTGTCAATGGAATACATTTGAGTAAACCTCATTCTCACGTCTTCGTACATTTATATG
Source organism: Paragonimus westermani (assembly GCA_008508345.1). Taxonomy (NCBI): domain Eukaryota; kingdom Metazoa; phylum Platyhelminthes; class Trematoda; order Plagiorchiida; family Troglotrematidae; genus Paragonimus; species Paragonimus westermani. The sequence continues at coordinate 18,166 of QNGE01008125.1, forward strand.
GGTTTGTCAATCGAGTAGAAGGAAGGCAGTTATTACATCTGATGTGTGTGCACTTTTGATGGCAGCTGCCAATAAACGCAATTTCATGTCTATTTAATACTAGTTCATACAGTGGCAAATACGGTTAATCAAACAGAAATAACCCAGGGTGAAGTTGGGTGTACGACCTTCCGATTTTTGCATTTTTGCATCCAGAATTAGAAACATAATTTTACGAAAGTTCTTTGTCCACGTTTTTGCTTCAAAATATTTTAACTGGTTTCTTCACTTTCCCCAACCATTGCTGTCCACTATCATTGATTGAAAAGTGAAAAACTGTTCTATAAGGAATTGTGCCCAGAATGATTGTTTATTGGACAACGCGACGGTTACCACGCCATCCCCCTATTCTGTAGCCTTTTCTGACGAATGAATTCTTGTGAAATTAAATGGGAATATGAGTGTGCACGTAGGATCTGCGTGCACGAAACAGCCGAACAAATACGTCTATTAATGTTTGGAGGAAGAACGATAACAATATTTTCGTTTTCAATGGGTCTACCCACCGTCTTAGTACGTTTG
>QNGE01008126.1:0-18716 GCA_008508345.1 Paragonimus westermani
CCAAAATGGCGTCAACAGCACGCCGCGCTACAGGCTTGCTAGTTATACTGCGCGCTCATTAATAATTCATTCTTAGCATCATCTATTAACCAGATTACAGTTTTCAGCCATTTTTCAACCTACTCTAGTGTGTATGGGGCCTAATCATTCACTACAAGTGCACTAAGCTGATACAAGTTCACAGTCGACTGACCACAAGCCGAAATCTAGAGAGGAACATTCAAAGAAGGGACGCTCAAACAGCGAACACAAGAAACAACCGTCACACGTTACGCTCCTCACAATACCAATGACGCGGAGCGCAGCAGGAACAACGGCACAGTGACCAGAATGTATCAGTCAATTGTGACTACAACTGCATGTTACAGAGGAGTATACGCGATCAGAATGTTCGAGAGGAAAGTATGCACGTAACGGGCATTTGGAAGACGTCTTTAGTAACGAAATGTCGAACTATTTATTGGGAGTGTTTTCGTATCCTACCTTTCCACCGATCACCGAAATGGAAGCAAAAAAGGAAAAACGTGAACAGAGTTGCAAGTGTGTGGTGTTTTCTCCATTACGGTATCTCACTACCCTAATACCGCGATTTTTGGCGCCCATGATAACAATTTTTCCAACACGGAAACAGAATTATTTCGCATAGTGTGAAAGGACTTTGTCACTTCCTGAAATGTTTAGCCAGCTTCAATTCTAATGGCATTACCACTTCACACGTTAACCGTTTGCGAACCTCCAGTTTCACCGCCAGCTGAAAACATCAGGCCCAAGAATGTTTCACTAGAAGCAGTCCTACAACGCCAAACCTATGAAAACATCGGAAAACATGATTTCGCCGGAAACAGTTAATGATTTTATCTTGATGAAATTGGTTTACAAATGGCTCTCGGGTAGCACCAATTGATTCCAATACGGCAGGAGTATTACATTCAGTAAACCCAACATTAAGGTGCCTCTTTAGTGCTCGTCGCACTAAGTCGCGATTTCCCCAGGTACGCAGTTATCAGACACGAAAAGCAAAAAGCCGTTGAGGAGAGAGACCAGATCTTTATTCGACGAAATGTACAGGTGGTCTCTGATAGCGCTATAAAAGGCACCGACACGCAAAATAGCTAGAGAGGCTAGAGACTGGCCGTCGACGAGCGAGTAAACCGGAAGAATGTGACACGTGTGTCCTTCGGGTTCGCGCCACCGTCACATGACATGTAAACAAACAATCGGACAGCATGCATCATGCGAACTTTCTTAATAGCCTAGGTGCAATATGCAACTATGAGTTTTGGAACTATTTTACACACCATACCGCAAGCAGGCTGCACGGCTTTTGCCGTGGATGCTCATGATTACCACGATTGTTGATCCGTGTTTTCCCCAGCTGCAGATTTCGCTGACAGTTATTGGTGTCAGTTCCAATTTCTCGCCTGCCCGATTTCCCCTTGAAGTTCCCGAGGTGCCGTCTCCAGTGTTCGAAGACCCTCAGACTAGAGGTTATCAATGTGGCAAGATGTCACTTATATATCAGCGCCGGAGGGCTGCATTATCTTCGGAACTCACGTTGCTTAGTCCATTTAAACTTTTTGTTTAGAACGCCAGTCGCCGGGCCCCTGCTAAAAGTATATCCGCGAATGGCAAGTGAATCGTTAGTTCATGACACACAACCTAGATATCTATCACCACGAGCTTTCTTCTGCAGCGAACAACGCGGCTTTCTTTGTGGCCGCTCGCACACTGCGAAATGGCTTCCAACTGCGGACCAGGGAACCTCCAATGTCAATGGAGAGGCGGGGCGCCATTTTCCTTCTCTTCACCCAAGCTTTGGTCAAGTGAATCACCCTGCTTCACTCAACACGCTCCACCATTGTGGGGTCAGGGTTAGCCTTCTTTGCTAGCTCGGATCTTGCCTGCCAAGCCGTTCCTACCGTGTGCTCGTGGGTTCTTACCCATCCTTAACTGGACTCAGCCTTAACCAAGTACCACAGGGCTTCATACTGGAGCCAGCATTCTCATTAGTGACCTGCCATCTGAAGTATCGTCTTCCTTAGTATGGCTTCGTGATGATATCAAAGTCAGTTGTGTTTTGCGTTAGCCCTGTCACTGGCCTCCCACTGGCTGGTACTTGCGCACTTTATCAGTGGTCTAGAAGGAACCTTGAATGGTTCAATACAGACAAGTGGAAAGTTATGCGCAATGGATTGGGGAAGGCTCCTCTAACCTCCTTGGTGGTGTACCACCCCAATTCACAGAGAGGAGAAATGATCCCGGTACCACTGGGGACCGCAACCTCTGGAGTCTTTCTAGTGCGGAAGCAAGTACCAAGTAAGCTAACAGTGCACTGATCTCAATGAAGCGTCTTTTCTGAAAGTTCGAACGACCTTGTTTCAAAAACTTTTACAACAGATTTATTCTGTCGAACCTGATCATGATTCACGAGGCATGCAAACAAGAACACTATGTCTCATCCTGTCAACACAAGCTGGCTGCAAACAATGTAGTTGCAGCGCTCGTCGTCCAGCGAGTGTCAGCGTAATAAACGGGACAACTGAATTTCACGGAAGTACGTTAGAGGGTGGATGTGACAGGCCTAAAGCACAAACTTACTGGCGTATTGGAGGAAGGATTCTTGGACTAACCCCGATACCTATGCATAGTGCAAGCGGAAAGAAATGTTCGCAAGTCATCAGCCGATGCTCATCAGGTTAGCCGAACAAAGTGTGTTGAAAACCTCACGAGCCGGGTACGGCGTGCTTCCACTGTTTTGGTATAGGTTCCGTTCTGGGCAACTATCGGCGAAAGTGCAGATCATGCAAGCGCTATTACTCCGTTAGGAATGGTTTCGAATTTCGCTGCACACGTCATGCGCTGGTGGAAGCACTCATGATCTTATTAGACCGGGCATTTGAAAACAACATAAAGTTCGCCGCGGCTACTTCAAAAATAATTACAAGAAAGTCGCTTGCTATTCTCATCTCCACACCTCGCATTAGACATGGTAAATCTAAGCAGACTTTCAATTAAGCTTCCGGAGCAACGCCGTTTTTAACAAAATCGGTGGACTTCGCAAACTGGGTGGTCTTAATCCCAGGCATCCAGTGGCTCTTTGAGCTACACTTAGTCTACTCGCAGTTCATGTCTACAAGCTGAATCAAGAACAGTCGCTTCTGTGATTCAGCGGGCGCCCATAAATTCTACGCCTGCTGAGCAACCATGGTGGATCCAAAAATGAAGGTGGTCTAAAGGCCAGTTTCTTATTGAAAGGATGCTAAGGTACAAGAAAATTATCAACCACTAAATAAGAGAAAATAACAACAAACCTAGATATTAGATTCGCCAAATACATGAGTCACGAGATTAACGGTCTGCGTGAATACGACCGTAATGGCGGAGCGAACAAGCGCAAAACGAAATCAGAGTACACATAAACAAAGACCAAGTAATAGAGATTAAGAAAGAAAACACCGCATAAGAACAAGTTTACGCGAGTAAGTGATATCGAGGCTTAGCAATATATCATGACTAACGTTTTTGGGAGGAACGATTTTCCCGCGCTTAATTCGAGTGTTTGCGTCAGTCTTTTCAAGGCAGACCCGTAATCTTTACCCGGAAGATTTCACATGTAAGAAGGATCGACGGAAAGGGAGTAGATAAAATTGGGCAGCGTGGTCACCGGCTTTCTATAAAACGCATAAAAGTTATCAAACACTTGGCATAGATAGCCATTTTGACCGGCAGAACTCGGTCCATCTTGGAAATCGACGTCACTTTTCCCGAAAATGAAGCACCTTCATGGATGTTACTTTCCAAAGGTCTGAAATCCTTGTGGCATTGAACGGAAACCGCTGAAGGCACTGGTAGCTGTGTGTCCGGAAATTAGACGAGACATGATTACTTCATAGCCAGCAGTTTGAAGCCGAGTCCGAATAACCCGGCTGCCACACATCGCTCACTTTCAGCCGAACACCATATGAGTAATGGGTGAACGCAGAGGGTTAGATGGAACAGATTACTACGAAGGCCATCAGTAGAAGTTATTGAGACGTTCGCTAACAATTCAAGTTCACGCCGAGTTACGTGTAGTCTGTTGATCCAGTAAATGCCTCTCAATATTCAACGATAGAGATAATCTATCCTCGAAACGGTTAACGAGAAGGCGCTCGTAATAACTGGATTTAATACGGTACCAACTGGACCAACGTACAAGAAAATTGAGTCTCTCACCTCGAATGTAAAAACCCTCAGAAATCAAAGAAAGTAAGTGCCCGCGCAACAAAGAAACAACCAGGCACCGATCAGCAATAGTAGACAATAAAACGGATTGAGCTCACTCAAACAAATGTTCATTGGTTTGGTGGGAGCAAAACGACTGTTTATGCATCGAGAAACGATGGGAATCATGAGTTACTCGAGGAAAAAACGGAAAAATTGTCTAATCTCGGTATTTAGGAGTTTACCTGGCACGGACTAAATAGGGGTAAGGGAAACGGTCAAAGTAGATGGCGTGAGAACAAGGATGAGTCATATATTTCATTTGGGGAAGAGAGCAAAGCGTGAGGTCACTTTTCAACACCAAACAAACCTCAGCAATCTCAAAATAACGCAACAAACCTTGACAAAATCAACACCGAACTCTCTGTCAAACTCTTGCTTGTTCGCATGGTGCTTGAAGGACCAGCATTCCGGATCGATCCTTCTGACTGCCCACAAGCTTAGATTGCACTGTTGTGCTTCCGTCTATGCTAGTATTCCATGGGCAGAGCGCAAGATTTGAAAGCAACCAGGAGCTGAGTCGCCCTACATCAGTTGGTCACAGAACACCATAGCTCAAACTGTCCCTGATCTGCCTAATGTCTCAGAAGAGGAACTTAATCAACGTTGACTCCTTGTTTCTACCGTGGAGTTGGAAGACACTTCAGTCTAACGTTTCCTTCACGCATCCCGACCTCTGCACCTCAAAGGAGATGTATGCAGACAGTTTCTAACGGATACTTTTAATTTTCAGGATATGGCTGCTTATGTCTCAGAACGCTTCCGGCAAAGACAGTCTTGTTTTTGGAAGAATATCATTTCATCCGGACTGATCGCGATAGAAACGCGAGAACCTCATGTGAGATCTTTCGACTCGCACCGGCCATTTGGTAGTCCTATTAATGGGCTTCCAGGTCTCTAATAGTGTAACTCAATCGAGTGCGAAAACGGGTCCTAGTCGACTCTAGCACAGTCGGCTCCGAATCAACCCACTACAAAGTAAACCGGGAATTCCGACTGTCTGGCCAGGATCCTGCACGCCGTTTTGTTGTTAGGTCTTTGGAGAGCTTACATAGTAGTGCTCACAGTTTGTCCAATATGATCACTGAACTATGAGGACCGTTACTCTTCAGGAGTATTTCCTGCCACGATGGCTGAAATCCGGCTTTTTGCGTCCTGTCCAGGCCCCAGGCGGGAGATCAGGAACATACCTCTGTTTTGTGCAAATAGAATTTTTGGCAAAGATGATGGTACGAATCTTTAAGCTCACATTTAACCTAACGCTCTCCGATTTGCCGACTGTGACCTCTCCACAGTGACGGAGTGTATCTGATGCTGCGTAAGGCTGAATAACTCTGACAACTGGCTAGTTGCTGTATTTTATCCTCTTCCAACATCCGAAATTCCTCCAGATGAAGTAATCATCTCCGGATTAGGAAGAATGACTTCACTATTGTAACCCGCAANCACTATGAAAGCCTCGTGTTTCCTTGATGGCAGACTTTGGCTTGTATGAGATCAAATCCCTCATTGGTTCACACATTGGTTCCAAGGATTCACCGGTGGCTGGATCCTTCGAATCAGTTATTTATTTGGGCCTAGCCGAACACAGCTTCGATAACGCGCAGTGTCGAAACAGTCGGGCCCCACCTTAGCCAGAATACGGCCACACTAGTGAGCGCTTGATGATCGATAAATCAGAAACCGCGGCCCTTCAATGGATAGGTGACCACGCTGACATTATATCTGAATTTACTTGCGACATAAAATTCGTTCGCTAAGCAACCACTCATCACAGAAACTTCAGGCAAATGTATCCACAACGCATCAGGTCGTGACTTTCGTTTATAACTTGAGAAACCTCTCACATATTGTCACCAAAGTTAACACACCTCTATCTGTGCTCGAGCCTCTGGAAGCCGCTCATCTTTCATAGTACCGAGAATGTTCCCAGCCTGCGTTATTCCGTGCGATATACTGTGATACTCAGAATTAGGGAATTCGAATAGCCATAGGAATCGTACTTGAATTGAAACCTCCCACGCAAGTAATAAGGAGAAGACCTGGTACTGGTAGCAGTAAGCAATTGTTATTCATGGATTTAGACGCCGAATTTATGGATGTACAACGGTATTAAAGAAATCACCGTCTGTCATTGGCTGATCTTGTTAGCACATACAACATCATAAACTGTATGTTAATTGATGGAATACGGAACAGATGAATTGGCAAACAACGGAATGCACAACACTGAGACCGTTCGTCCAATCCTGATGTTGTATCATTAACGCGATATTTGGATAGGCCGTCTGTCAGATCTTCTGTTGTGTCGGGGTTTGGATAATTGGTGAATCGAGCAGATTGCCACCACAACCTTCCCCTCTCCTGGAAACCTCCGTATTCAAATTCGCCAGTCGTTCTGATCTTCTCCGGACATCGAACTCTTGCAGTACATGGTGTTCTGTTTCTTCCATGGCCACGTTTTCCGTGCTTCGAAACTGGATTTGGTCAGTGTGTCTCCGATGAACGGTGGCATCGTGCAGGTCAGTAATTTCTACCATTGTGCTGCCTAGCTGGCGAGTGATCAATCCTTTGGCAGGTCGCAAATCGTTTCCACGAAAATATATAACATCCGTTGAATCTACACACTGAAGTGATGCTCTTAGTCGCCTCGATTTAAATAGCACCACTGGACTCTCCTTCGTTGTCCACTGGGTTGCGTTCCTGTACTGAAGCAGGAGGTTATCGAGAAACACATCCAGTTCAGCAAATGTTCTAGGATTAGTGGAACTCACGGCACTTTTGAGCGTTTTCACCAGATTTTCTGAGGCCCCGTTTGAACATGGATGTCGAGGCGCCGTTCGCAAGTGACGACGCCCGATGCTGTCAAGCCACTGTTTCATTTCAGCGGAACAAAATTGTGACCCCTTGTCTGTCACCAGGACCTGTGAAATGCCTTCGCGACTGAAACATTTACGAAATGCTTGCATGGTAAATGCCGTGGAAGATGAGGTTGTAATAAATACTTCTGGCCACCGTGAGTATGAGTCAATCAACACCAGAAAGTGATAGTTACCAATAAGTGTTCCACAATAGTCTACGTGCACCCGTTGCCATGGTAGGTAGCTGTCCGGCCCGGGTGTCTAATTTTCCGGCCTTGTCTTCATTTTCTGGAAGCAGCAGTGGTAGTTCATTGCAATGCTGTTGATATACTAGTTTACCTTCGGCCACCAACACATCTGTCGAGCCAGGGATTTCATTTTCTCCACGCCCAGGTAATCTTTATGCAAGTCGTCTAATACCGCCTTTCGTAGCGGTGGTGGAATGACCAATTGATCTCTTCGACACAACACACCATCAGGTTGTATTGACAACTCCTCTCGGTTCTGGAGTAATACTGCGTGTTTCTTCTAAATATTTGACGACCAACCCTTGGTCATCGCGGCGATTACCGTGCCATAATAGTTTTTATGTCTTGATCAAGTCCTCTCGGCTTATTGGAATAGCTGGCGAAGCAAGCAAACAAGCTCCAGCAACTGAAAAACTGGAGTACCGTGATGAAAATTCCGCCAGAGGAACCTGTTTACCAGGACGATGAACGATTCCATAGTCGTATGCTGCCAGAACTAGACTCCATCGCTGTATCATTGCCGCTGATGATTTGGCAATTGATTTGTTGGGGGTCAAATAAATATCGTAGAGCTTGGTGATCAGCAACAATTTTGAATCTGATACCGAAAAAATATTTATGCAACATCCTGACAGCCCAGTAGACTGTTAACACCACATATCACCACAAATCCTAGGTGATTTGCCATCTGCTTTCGTAACCACAACGATTGGTGTGGTCCATGCTGATGAGTTAACCTGCGAGATTTTGCCGGCTTCCTTCAAACTGTTGAGAGCATTATGCACATGTTCTCTCATTCCATGAGACATTACTCAGAAAAACCGGGTCCGCTTGTACCTCCAAATTTTCTGGCTCTACTTTCATCCCTTCTGAAAGTTGTGAACACTGAACAATCATGTTGTGTAACTGGGCTTGGTACTCTTCACTTGGTCCATTTTTGTAATTAGTATTTAGAGAAAGAGCATAGTTGAACTGTTTTAAAGCTTTTAATCCCAGGATAGCTGGACCTCCTTCCGACACTAAGAAACGCAGTGGAATCAGCTCATTATCATCACCTACAATCATTACATCAGCTTCACCTAGCAGAGCTAACCGATGGCCAGTAACTCCACGTATTTCCATTGTTGTTGGTCTCAGTTGAGCATCAGGGGCCATGCGATCTAGTGGAAATAATGAATTCGCTACTTCCTGTGTCCACAATGAATTCACACTTACATCCCGATTTGAACTTGGGGCATCTATGAATAAATTGCATAGCCCTGGATTTCATTTGCAATGAATAAACAAGAGTGGACGGTTCTACAATACCTGTTTCTCTAACTCGAATCAGGTGACATTTCTGACTTCTACATACCTTCTTAATATGACCAGATTCACCGCATAAGTGGCATATAGCATTACGAAATTGGCAAGATGATCGTAAGTGTAAGTCACCGCACGAGAAACACTTGTTAAATTTCTTTGAACCGGGATTGGTGATGAGTGCATGAGAAGGCCTGTACATTGGTTGACTTCGGGTGGCAGTATGCGCTTTGGACTTCTGAAACAATGTCACTGTCGAATCAGCTGTAGTGACATTGACGTCATCCATCTGCTCGCAGATGTCTCGGGCCTCCCGGAAAGGCACATCTTGTTTGACCAGCAATCTACGCTGAAGATCAGTGTCATTGACACAAGCAATCAGTCGATCACGTAGATGCTCCTCCAGCTTGTCACCGAAGTTGCAACGAGCAGCTTGTTTTTGTCATTGAAGAATGAACACACAGAAGGTCGTGCCTGTTGTACGCACTAATGAATTGAACTTCGCCCGTTCTGTGGCCTGGAAATTGACTGGAAGCACGTGCTTTAACAGCAGTTTCTTTAGTTCGTCGAACGGCAACGAGGCTGGGGCATTCGGATAAGCCAGATTCTTTAGTGAGGAATACAATTAACGGCCACCAACGGTAACGAAAAGAACTGATTGGTTTTCCTTCTTCACATCACGACGAATGCTGCACCACAGTTCAAATCGTTCGACACATTCCTCGATTTCACTCGCACCAGCATGCAGACTTAATCGCTCAACTGCAGGTAGTTTCATTCCGCGACGCCAATTTGTGATGCTCAGAATTAGGGACTTCGAATAGCCATAGGAATCGTACTTGAATTGAAACCTCCCACGCAAGTAATAAGGAGAAGACCTGGTACTGGTAGCAGTAAGCAATTGTTATTCATGGATTTAGACGCCGAATTTATGGATGTACAACGGTATTAAAGAAATCACCGTCTGTCATTGGCTGATCTCGTTAGCACATACAACATCATAAACTGTATGTTAATTGATGGAATACGGAACAGATGAATTGGCAAACAACGGAATGCACAACACTGAGACCGTTCGTCCAATCCTGATGTTGTATCATTAACGCGATATTTGGATAGGCCGTCTGTCAGATCTTCTGTTGTGTCGGGATTTGGATAATCGGTTAATCGACATTTACACCACATATACCCAAAGGAGACCCTTCGATGCGGGCCGTACTTTCCATGCTGTGTAACCTCAAATATGGCTCCCGTGAGTTAGATGGAGTTCTCCACCTTGGCTTACTTTACGGTTCTTAGCAGATGGCTAGTCTTCTGTTAATGTCTTTCGCGAAGGTTTGGTCAAACCCATCTCCAAGTCAAGAGTGGTCACTGTGATCTCTTCCAATTACACACTCATCGCCCTCTTCGCTAGCGCATTCAAAGGACTGGAAGCGCTTATGCGTGGTGCAGCTTTTACCTATTTGTCTGCGGGAAGCTAACTTTTAAAGACCGTCGTAGCTATTGTAGACAGCGCTGTACGGAATTTTGAACTACAATCATGTGAAAATTCGACCCAACCCCATCTCCCTAAATATTCCCACCTCTGCATTCGACCTCCACTGTTTCTGAACGTTTATTGGACATTGACCTAAACGACTTTTTTTATCACGTCAATTTGATGGTTGTGCGAATAGCTAGTTGTCGGTCATTGTACTTTACTTCAGTGGTACGTGCACTCCATTTGTTGGAGCCTGGCTCATCCCTGTTGCTTTGAACCTGTTGACTGATCGGAACAGCTCTTTCGGGTATGTATGCCTTTTTATGTAATTATTGTTCACATTTAGCCCGTTCACCTGCCAATTGTAACTCATTCCCTGAAAACGATTTGTCGATCGGGGCTTTTGAGGCTGTCTAACTACTCACCTTGGTAATTTGTTCAATAGTACCGTGGCATCATGATCCAATCCTGCCTTGAATATTTGGCGTCATTGGTTTATCGTTACGCGTCGCCCAACCTTCTCGTACAGCGCTTACCATTGATCTTCAGTCTGCTCAGCCCCTGACGATGTCTGACAGTTCCAAGAAACAACAAATTCTGGGTGGTCACTTGAATTCAGTCGAATAAATCAGAGATGTTATTGATTCTATCCCATGCTCTGATTCCCGTGTTATCTGTAACAGCCGTGTTCAGGCCAGATCTGCGTTGTTACGGGCTGAACTGAAGGAAGGGCAGTCTAAGGCAGAAGGTGAATTACAGATGGTTTCATTACGAGCTAAGTCAGAAGTAGGGGAGGCTATGCTGAACGTCCAGAAATGTTGATACGACTTTCATTTACGACCTGTAAATCGTGCTGGCCAGACTGAATTCGATCAACTGGTTAAGGTGGGGGTAACTCTCAGTTCGGCTTCAACCCATCCCTGTTATGATATAGACGATTGGTACCATCTAGGCCAGCGACAGTGGTCGCCGCTACTGGATGTCCTGCCAGTGTGATGGTGAAGAGTGTCTATTTCGTATTGTGCACGACCGGGTGCACTTTGTCGCGCTGTGCCAAGGTTTTTGACGACATCAATACCGCCTTGGTGTTTTACGAGGGTTCAACTGGTTGGGCGTCTCATGGCGGCTGAAGTTTGTTATACCGCAGGTGATATCATTTCTGCTCACAGTTTTCTCTTGATGGCGTCTTTCAGCTTCCAGGTACCAAGTAGGCCTCTCACGTAAGGTTACAGTTGGGATGGTAGGCGATCGCTTTTTTCAAACGAAGGAAACAAATCATGCAACAATTTGACTTACAACTTTTCAGTGTGACTTGTGTTTGCCTCCATCAAAAGAGCGTGGGAGAGATCTGAGGATGTGGATTCAAACAGGTCTTTCAACCCTGCTGAAGCACAGAAAGGTACGCAGCGCACCACATAATTTTTTATTTTTTTTTCTGATATTTCACGTCGGGCGGTATAAACAGCCCTAATTTGATTGATCCGTGGTCCAGGATTTTCTGCGCCATAATGAGGCAATTTTAAGGCTTTCCTCGCGTTCAGAGTCGATGTCCACGGTCTCGTCCAGAATTGTTGAAAATATAAAAATGTAAGATAAAGCACTGCCTGAAAAAATGTAGAACGGCCCGTCAACTAATGGCATCGATGGTAGACATTTTAACGCGTCTGTAAGTAACGCACTGAGGTGAACGTACTCACTGTGCACATCGTAAAGCCACACACGTAAGTGCGCGCCATAAGTAGTGAATGTGCAATAAGCAAATCAAGTGAGTAAAGCAGCAAAACGGACGATAAGACAAAGGAATTCCACTATATGAAGAAGAAATTGGGACACACGGTTCTAGGATGACAGTCCCCAAAATCTTCAAAATTCCATTACCAATGCTGAGTAGTCACATCAATTTGCATCTCACAGGGTGACAACTGGCCTAAGGGTCGAGATCATGCCAGAAGGAGGTGATTAGAAGATGTTCAAAGTGAACTGTCGGAAAATTTCGCCGTTATTTGATGTAGATGGTTACGGAAGAAAAATAAGTGGATTATTTTGTTGGGATGGTGGAGATAGAGAGACGCGTACTTTTGCGAAGAAGCGAACGGATCTCTTGATCGGACTTCGCGATTTGCTCAAACTCGACGGAATTTCACAAATCTCGCGAATTCTGCAAAAAACACACGGTTTTGAGTGTCCGAACTTGATGGAATGTTCTATCGCGTGAAATGTTTTCGTGGAATCAGGAATGAATACAAAGTTACGTGAAAAAAGTGGAGAGCAAAATGATAATGTGAACTACGACAAACAGTGGAATGTTTGATTTCGCGGCAGGAACATTTATATAACGTCAGTAACCTTGCGTTAATTGATAAAACATATAACACTTGCAAACATCTCTTGTCATATAACGCGAAAAGAGGTCCATTAACAGCACTTTCCAGTACATGATTTTGATTTCGATTTGTTCTGCACGGCCGACATATAGAATGAAAATAACGCTTAAAAACACAGAAGGATTGCCGGGTGGTCTATTAAGAAGGGAAAAAGCACGAATTTTAATGCGGGATTCTTGTGCGATCATATGGGACAGACAAATGGGGTTTTTTGTATCTAGTGACCAGGTCAAGAGAACGGTAAAAGTGACCGAGAACCTGATAACACCAAAATGTGTGTCGAGAAAGAGTAGTTGTAAGAGGTATTTGCACGAGCAAAACGAGAGATGTATCGATAAAATAGAACGACCCACTATCGCGTCAAAGCCCTCTGGGCTGAAAAATCCACAACGCACATAAAAGGACGGTATCAGGAGGTGGATTCGGACGACGTTTGACAAACGGTTCCACAAACGGCGTTCGGCATTTGTATTCTGGCAGACATACAAAGCTAAAGTTTCATCGTCCAGGCAACCCGGCAATCAAAAATCCACCGAGAGTGAAGACACAGATGTGGCGCGAGGAAACTATTGTCCACCGTTGTCCCGAGTCAGATCCAAAAGTAAGGATGATGCTTCCAGATGAATTTCACAAACGGGGTGTGCGGTGAAAAACTACAGCATATATTTGTGAACTGTGAATAATACACACGTTCTCAAACGAGAGCATCAGCACAGTCGATTAGAACGTCGGAAGTGCTTTTTCTTGTCACGCGTTTGTGAAGTTTTAAACCTTCTGGCTGATATTATCTTCTCTACGTATCTTGTCTGCTGAGAATGTGAAACGCCACAATATGGCAACAGGGACAAACCTTGTCGTATAAAAAGATTTGCCGGTCAAAGTACCCTTCATCGGTGACAGGGCCGAAGTTGGTGCTCAACCTGGTATCAATGACCGTACGAAAATCTCCTTTCGCCACATGTGTGACGTTACTATTGCCCACCTTGAAAATGTGATATGCCATAACTTCCAGGAAGCTGATTTCAGCAAGATGAGAAAGTGTCCACGCAAAGTCAGCTGATGGAGGGTGAACGGCAGCGGGCGTATACTGGTAGAATTTGCAGTCATACCTTTCCACATCGATTGCGGCGCACTTTCGGCTTCACCCTTCTCATTTCGCCCACAGCAAGCCTGGATGATGTTAAAATCTAAGGGGCTCGTACGGTGGAAGAATACACCTTGAGACACCTCTAGCATAAAAGGAAGAAACGTTTGGCTGGGCGTGCCAATGCGTTCAAAACAGGCATATAGCTGCTGTGAAGTATGAACACAGAAACCATAAACCCAGTTTGGCACCGATGTAGTGCAAGATCCTAAATTCGTACGCCCAGAGTTTTCCCAACCTTATGTTACCGTGAATCGGAAGTCGCAGGGAGAAGACGATGAATCTGCAAACGAACGTTATTTATTGATTTACTCACCGTTCACAACAGACTTCAACGTCACAATTAAGGGTTGCCGAGGAGTTGGACTCGAGAGCACCTTGAGCACAACCGCACAGCAGCGGGCAGAGAGGAAGAGTGCGTCGATGGAAAATTCCAGTCGATCTTCAGAATTCAGACAAGCGTTAGACTGGTTAAGCGGCGTTTCTAACGGTAATAGCACAACAGTGTTATCCTAGTGAATGTAACCTACAGCAGTAGAGGTAGCGCGGATTCATTATACAGCTACGAGTAAAACTGCGGTACCTATGCCATCACACTAACTTTGATGCTAGTGGTTTGTAGTAAACTTACATTCACAAGGTAATGTGAACCGGCGCGGCGGTACTCGCAAGGCAACTCTCACGTTGCGCGGAGTTTAGAATTTCGGGGATGTCGAAAGTGATCTCACTGCATCAGCCTTCTAGAAGTGTGACTGATATAGGAGGCCTTCTATCTGTGGATTTTTCATTCCTGGGCAACAACTGCTGTCTTGCTGGCCAGCTGCGTGCGAGCCACCCAACCTGAAAACGTCTCCTGAGGACGTGACAGTGGGCGTGATTTCCACACTGCGCAGGTATAGAGTGCCACGGCGTTCAAGGTTTTCTCCTTGGGTCCAGCAAATGTTGCTATGCATCCCGTCAGACCTAGGAATAAGGAAAGATGAATTACCTGAACCTCAGAGAAAAAGGCAGATATCCACCGTAACGCGTGTCATGCAGCGCCTGAACATATTTACAATTATGTGCAGGTATCTTCCGTGCAAAGCGAGTAAGGAAATAGTACCTAAGTGAAACTGTTAGTTGCTGCTCGACAGGAGCGTGGACTACACATGGCGAATTATCAACTGTACAATGAATGCTAAATAGAAGTAAACTACTCCATATAGCGAGCGGGAAAATGGACGCGCCTCCCTGAACAAGTTGTAGGTTGAGGGGGGAGTTCGTCAGGAATAGATGCGGAAGGCAACGCTGGGGCTAAGTCAGAGGTTGAAGTAGATAGAGACTACTGAGATGATGTTTGTGTTGTCAAACCTGGGGATGAGTCGGTGAAAGCAAGTTTATGGCGGTCATTAGAGACGGTTATATGTTTCCCGAAACTGTCGATCACACAGGTTTTTGCAGACCGTTCAATGACACGAAACGGTCCTTTATATAATAATAATAATAATAATAATAATAATAATAATAATAATAATAATATAATATAATATAATATAATATAATATATATATTTATTCCTCAACGCATATGTGAGAAGCAGGCTTGGTTATGCGCGATCACTGTAGATATTTACAAACCATGCAAAAACGAATAATTAAACAGCAGCACAAACGTGAAGTTTGTTGCAAGAAGTACGTGGTAAAAGAGAAAATGACTGTAGTTTATGGAACTTTGACGCACGCAACAGAGAAAGAGATAGTTCGCTCACTTCACAGATTTAGTCTCAAAACATCGGATGTTACACTAATTCACTGCTTACAAGGTTGTGGGATGGACGATTTTTCAAATATTTCAAGGTCACTCCGGAACGGTGTCCAAACGCACTTTCGGAATTTTCTGCTGTTAGGGAATGAAATTGGCGTCCGAAATTGTCAAGATAGATCGGCTTTGGCGAGGCATGGCGGAAAATCCCAAAAACAAGAGGACGAATGGGCAGATTCCAACGCAGGATTCCGTTGATTGCTCGAAAACGTCACAAAGTTGAACATCTCGTGAACCGTTCAGCTTAGACGAAGTTCCGTGCGTCCATCCGTCGTAGGAAAATTTCCTCACTCAGTGGATAATATGGGAATCGGGAGGGAGGATGTAATTTCACACATTAGATGAGAAAATGTGGGGTTATAACATTTACTATGACAGACAATATGTTTGGGGAATTTTTGATGAATAACTCGTTCGATATTATCATTTTTGCTATGATCATGGGAATATATAACCCTATCTACTGATTGTTGTGGTATTTCACTATGCACTCGAGATTTATTCGGGTAAACGGAGAATTGAGTCGACGCTTTGGAGGGCCGCAGGAAATGTGCGTGACAACTAAAGCTTACATGACATCGTTCTCTTGGACTTATTATTAAGCGCCGAATGCACATTCCATAGTAATTTGGGCATTGCATATACATGAGTAAACACATGTCATCAAATAATGTTGCGTGTCAAAGGGTTTGGTGAGCGCGCAGTAGACCAAGTGCTAAATGATCTTGTGAGTAAACCATATAACAAACCGTTTCAAACGGGCTGTTCTCGAGGGGCGTTGGACAGCGGAGTGGTTATCTACGTTTTACGCATCTGACGGCTAAATGTTTTTCGGATCACACTCAAAAAGGTCCTCAGGTGATACAGAGAGTTTGAAGGTGGACATCGTGTTTGTTAACGTGAGATAGCTGTCCAAACCCTTTTTAAAACGCTGAATGTTGTTACTGGCTCTGACTTCATTTGGAAGTTTATTCCAAATGTAAGAATACTTTAAAAGGAAGAAGTTTGAACGTATAATCTTCCGGGATATCGGGGTTGGCAAGGTGGAATCCTTGAGCTACGGGGGGCTGTGTTGTAAGTAAACGGTGGTCGCTGTGGTAATCGCATCCGAATGTATGAGTTTCTACTGCAGCGTCAAGTTCAACTTTAGTCTACGCAGCCAGAGTGGATCAATGCCAAGTTTTTCACAACGTTGTCTATAGGTGAGCGAAGAGGAATATCCTGATAAGGTTTTGGTAAACGATCGTTGAAGGTTTTCTAACACAAGCCTGTCGGACTTGCGTAGGTGGCAGTAAATGAAGGTGCAATACTCGAGTTGAGGCTGAGCACAGTTTGTAGAGCGTCAGCTTTGCAGCTGGTAGGCTGAACGCCTTTTTGATGCAGCCTTTTGTTCTTTCAGTTTTTGCTGCCTGGAAGCATACTTGTTCAGAGAAATTGAAGGAGTTTGAGTACCGTACTCCTAGATCTCTGACCGAAGTGGCTGTATCAATATTACAACCATCTAGTGAGATGGAGCCGTGGGGTAATTTATAACCATAAGTGAGGATGTTTGATTTGTCTGCTGAGAACGACATCAGCCATGTTCTGCACCACAAATGCACGGACGCCAGGTCCTGTCGTATATTTTGTAAACAGAAATTGATACTACTAGCCTGGAGGAATGTGTAAACGATTTTGATATCGTCAGCAAACAGAAAGGGCTTGCCATTTGCAATAACGTCGCACAGATCGCTTATGTACATTAAGAAGAGCAACAGACCCAGAACGCTTCCTTGGACCACCCCACTAGTCACTGGTTTTTGTGTTGAACAGTGCTATCCTATTTTGACTGTTCGAGTGCGACCTTCAAGGAATAAGGACAGCCAGGTATACAAGGGATCTTGCATGCCAAAAGATGCTATTTTGATCAAGAGGTGCTTATGGGGCACACGAACAAAGGCTTTTTGCATGTCTAAGAGTATGATAATTACCGCGCTTCCATCATCGACGGACGTCGATATATGGTTTAAGAATTCCAGCTGACATGTCATACAAGAGCGTTTGCTAAAGAAACCGTGCTGTGAAGGGCTTATAAGGTCTTGTATCCTCAAGAACTCGACCATGTGCACCTTTATTATCCTCTCAAACATTCTCGAGCAGATTGATGTGTGGTTGACGGGACGATAGTTACTAACGTCCTGCCTTGGGCCATTCTTGTGACGAGGCATACATATGGTTGGTGCATCGGTTTCTTAACACAGTCTGTTCGCAGAAACACAAACTCACAATTGCTGAGTTCTTTGGGAACGTAAGACGAAAATTTTTGAATACGTGTAACACTCGCTTGTAGTGATCGCATGTGTTTGGGTAGTCGGTTGGCGTAGTCTTGAATGTCGACAACGGTTTCGCCTGACGATTGAAAGAAATCAGCTGGAAGTCCTAAGGGACGACCATAGACAATTGACGAGGGGGTAATACTGTCATCCTTGACACAATTGCGAATGGCGATTAGAACTTGGGGTGAAGTTTCTGTCCAATCCATCCGTTCGTGAACACGTAATGAAGCTTTGAGCTGCCGATGGAAACGCTCTACGAGTCCATTCGCTTGTGGGTGATATGCTGTGGTGCACGCTCGATGCATGTCTAACAGCTTGGTCAGTTGTGAAAATAAAGCTGATTCGAACTGCGTACCGCGGTCAGTTGTAATGATTGACTGACGACCATAACGTGCGATTCACTGCTGGACAAAAGCGCGACCCGCAGACGCTGCTGATGTGTCTGACAACGGTATGGCTTCTGGCCAGCGAGTGAACCGGTCGGCACACGTGAGTAGGTGGGTGTGGCTTCTCGAAGGTGGAAGTGGCCCGACAAGGTCTAGGTGGACATGTTCAAAACGATCGTTGGGAGTTGGAAAAGTTTCCAAGGAGGTGCTCGTGTGTCTGTTGACCTTGAAACGTTGACATGGAAGACATCAACGGGCTCAGTGTCGTACGCCCCGATTCATGTTGAGCCAAACGAGTCGATCCACGACCAGTCTTGGTGATGCGCGTATCCCTAGATGTGACAAATTATGCGACGCTTCGAAAACTGCTTTTCGTAACAAATGTGGCACGACTGGCTTAGGGTATCCCAGCGTATGTTTACATATAATGGTACCAGAAAAAGATGTAATTGGAACTGTGACAAGGCGTAAGTTCATGCGTTTTAGACCATCTGTAAACGCGCAATCGGACTGTTGTTGTGCTGCTATGTTGT